>JANJGN010004256.1:0-35092 GCA_026770705.1 Isurus oxyrinchus | reverse complement strand
GCTCTCCCACACATACACTCACCCTCTCTCTCCCAGACATACACTCACCCTCTCTCTCCCACACACACTCTCCCACACTCTCCCACACAAACACTATCCCTCTCACTCCCACACACACATGCACACTCTCACTCCCCCCACACACACGCACACTCTCAGTCCCACACACACACACTCCATCTCTCACGCACACATACACTCTACTTCTCTCTCCCACACACACACTCTCCCAAACAGACACTCACCCTCTCTCTCCCACACACACACTCCATCTCTCTCCCAAACAGACACTCACCCTCTCTCTCCCACACATGCACTCTCCTTCTCTCTCCCAAACACATTCTCCCACTCACCCACTCACACTCTCCCCATACAGTCCCGGTCTCTCCCACCGACACACTCTCCATGTCTCTCCCACACATTCACTCTCCCTCTCTCTCAAACACATACACTCTCCCTTTCTCTCCAACACACAATCACCATCTCTCCCACACACAATTTCCCTCTCTCTCCCACACACATTCTCCCCAAACAGTCCCTGTCTCTCCCACAGACACACTCTCCGTGTCTCTCCCACACATACACTAAACCTCTCTCACACACATACATTCTCCCTCTCTCTCTCACACACACATTCTCCCTCTCTCCCCCCACACACTCTCCCTCTCTCCCAACACACTCTCCCTCGCTCTCCCACACATACTGTCATTTTCTCTCCCACACACACTCTCCTTCTCTCTCCAACACACACACTCTCCCTCTCTCTCCCACACACACACTCTCCCTCTATCTCCCACACATACACTCTCCGTCTATCTCCCACACACACACTCTCCCTCTCTCACCCCACACACACACTCTCCCTCTCTCCCACACACACATTCTCCCTCTCGCTCCCACACATATACTCTCCCTCTCTCTCCCAAACATAAACTCTTCCTCTGTCTCCCACACACATAAACTCCCCCTCTCTCTCCCACAAATAAACTCTCACTCTCTCTCTCATACATAAACTACCCTGCTCTCTCCCACACACACTCTCCCTCTCTCTCCCGCACACACTCTTCCTTCTCTCCCTCACACACACTCTCCCTCTCTCTCCATTACACACACACTCCCTCTCTCCCACACAGACACTCTCCCTCTCTGGCCCAAACATACACTCTCCCTCTGTCTCACACAAACATAAACTCCCCCTATCTCTCCCACAAATAAACTCTCCCTCTCTCTCCCAAACATACACTGTCCTTCTTTCTCCCACACACACTCTCACTCTCTCTCCCACACACACTCTCCCTCTCTCTCCCACAGACACACACTCCCTCTATCTCCCACACACACACACTCCATCTCTCTCCCCCAAACACTCCCTCTCTCCCACACACACACTCTCCCTCTCTCGGCCCTCACATACACTGTCCCTCTATCTCCCATGATCGCACTCTCCCTCTCTCTCCACACACACTCCCCCTCTCGATCCCACACACATTCTCCCTCTCTCTCCCACACACTCTCCTTATCTCTCCAACAGACACACAATATAATTCTCTCTCCCACACACAATCTCCATCTCTCTCACTCACACACAGTCTCCCTCTCTCTCCCACTATCACACTCTCCCTCTCTCCCCCCATACACTCCCTCTCTCTCCCACACAGACACTCACCCTTTCTCTCCCACACATACACTCTCCCTCTCTCTCCCACAAACGCACACTCCCTCTCTCTCCCACACACACTCTCCCTCTCTCTTCCACACACACTCTCTCTCGCTCTCCCACACACACACTATCCCTCTCTCCGACACACAACTCTCCCTATCACTCACAGAAATACTCTCCCCTCTTTGCCACACACACACTCTCCCTCTCTCTTCCACACACACTCTCCTTTTCTCTCTCACACACACTCTCACTCTCTCTCCCCCATACTCTTCCTCTCTCTCCCACACACACACTCTCCCACCCTCACCCACACATACATTCTCCTTGTCTCTCCCACAGATTAACTCTCCCTCTCTCTCTCCCACACACACTATCACTCTCTCTCCCACACACACTCTTCCACTCTTTCCCTCACACACACTCTCCCTCCCTCTCCCACACACACACACACACTCCATCTATCTCCCACACATGTACTCTCCTTTCTCTCCCACACACAATCTCCTTCTCTCTCCCTCACACACTCTCTCCCTTTCTCTCCCACACACACACTCTCCCCCTCTCTCCCCCATATACTCCCTCTCTCCCCCACACATACACTCTCTCTCTCTCCCACACACAGTCTCCTTCTCTCTCCCATACACATTCTCATTCTCTCTCCCCATACACTCCATCTCTCTGCCACGCACACACTCTCCCAGACCCACCAACACACATGCTTCCTCTCTCTCCCGCACATACATTCTCCCTCTGTCTCCCACACATACTCTTGCTCTCTCACCCACACACACACTCTCCCTCTCTCTCCTGCCCATAGACTCTTCCTCTCTCTCCCACAAAAACTCTCCCTCTCTCTCCCACACAGACTTTCCCTCTCTCCCACACACAATCTCCTTCTCTCACCCACACACACTCTCCCTCTCTCTCCCACACATACCCTGTCCCTCCCTGTCCCACACAGACACTCTCAATCTCTCTCCCACACAGACACTCTCACTCTCTCACCCACACACGCACTCTTGCACACATACACTCTCCCTCCCCATCCAACACACATGCTTCCTCTCTCTCCCACAGATACATTCTCCGTTTGTCTCCCACACGCACTCTCACTCTCTCACCACACACACACTCTCCCTCTCTCTCCAACACATAGACTCACAATCTCTCTCCCACACACTCACTCCCTCTCTCCCACACACACTCTCCTTCTCTCGCCCACACACAGTCTCACTCTCTCTCCCCCATACACTCCCTCTCCCTCCCAGATGCACACTCTCCTTCTCATACCCACACACACTCTCCTTCTCTCCCAAAAACACTCTTCCTCTCTCCCACACACACACGCCCCCTCTCTCTCCCACTCACAATACCCTCTCTCCCACACACACTCTCCTTCTATCTCCCCCATACACTCCCTCTCTCTCCGACATAAACACTCTCCCTCTCTCTCCCACACATACACTCGCCCTCTCTCTCCATCACTTACACTCTCCCTCTCTCCCGCACACACACACGCTCCATCTCGCACCCACATGCACACTCTCCCTCTATCTCCCACACACACCCTCTCCCTCTCTCTCCCACACACACATTCTCCCTCTATCTCCCACACAAACACTGTCCCACACAGAAACATGCCCCTCTCTCATACAACCACACTCTACCTCTATCTCCAACATATACTGTCATTTTCTCTCCCACACACACTCTCCTTCTCTCTCCCACACACAATCACCATCTCTCCCACAGACACTCTCCCTCTCTATCCCAAACATACACTCTCCCTCTCTCTCCCATGCACACATTCTCCCTCTCTCTCCCACACAAACTCTCCCTCTCTCTCCCACACACGCACACTCTCTCTCTCCCACACAGCCACTCTCCCTCTCTGGCCCAAACATACACTCTCCCTCTGTCTCCCACACACATAAACTCCCCCTATCTCTCCCACAAATAAACTCTCCCTCTCTCTCCCACACATACACTGTCCTTCTTTCTCCCACACACACTCTCACTCTCTCTCCCACACACACTCTCCCTCTCTCTCCCACAGACACACACTCCCTCTATCTCCCACACACACACACTCCATCTCTCTCCCCCATACACTCATCTCTCCCACACACACACTCTCCCTCTCTCGGCCCTCACATACACTGTCCCTCTCTCTCCCATGAACGCACTCTCCCTCTCTCTCCACACACACTCCCCCTCTCGATCCCACACACATTCTCCCTCTCTCTCCCACACACTCTCCCTATCTCTCCGACAGACACACTCTCCCTGTATCTCCCACACACATAATATAATTCTCTCTCCCACTCACAATCTCCATCTTTCTCACTCACACACAGTCTGCCTCTCTCTCCCACTAACACGCTCTCCCTCTCTCCCCCATACACTCCCTCTCTCTCCCACACAGACACACACCCTTTCTCTCCCACACATACACTCTCCCTCTCTCTCCCATGAATGCACTCTCCCTCTCTCTTCCACACACACTCTCTCTCGCTCTCCCACACACACACTATTCCGCTCTCCCACACACAACTCTCCCTATCACTCCCAGAAATACTCTCCCCTCTTTGCCACACACACACTCTGCCTCTCTCTTCCACACACGATCTCCTTTTCTCTCCCACACACACTCTCACTCTCTCTCCCCCATACTCTTCCTCTCTCTCCCACACACACACTCTCCCTCCCTCACCCACACATACATTCTCCTTGTCTCTCCCACAGATAAACTCTCCCTCTCTCTCTCCCACACACACTATCACTCTTTCTCCCACACACACTATCACTCTCTCTCCCACACACATTCTCCCTCTCTTTCCCACACACACTCTCACTCTCTCACCCACACACACACACTCCCTCTCTGTTCCACACATACACTATCAATCTCTCTCCCACACAGACATACTCCATCTCTCTTCCTCACACACACTTTCCCTCACACAAACTGTCCTTCACTCTCCCACACACACACTTTTGACTCTCTCCCCATGCAGTCCTTTCCTCTGCCACACACACACACTCTCCCTCTCTCTCCCACACACACTCTCTCTCTCTCTCCCACACATAGCCTCTCCCTCTCTCTGCCACAAGGACACACTACATATATCTCACACACACACACACACACACTCTCCTTCTCTCTGCCACATACACACACTCTCCCACACAGACACACTCCCTATCTCACCCACAAACACACTCTCCCTCTCTCTCCCACACACACTCTTCCTTTCTCTCCAACACACACTCTTCCCCTCTCTCCAACAAACACACACTCCCTCTCTCTCCCACTTATACACTCTCCCTCTGTCTCCCACAAATACAGTCACTCTCTCTCTCCCGCACAAACTACCCACTCTATTGCACACACACTCTCTCCCTGTCTCTCCCCCATACACTCCCTCTCTCCCTCACTCACAAACTCTCCCTCGCTCTTCCCCACATACACTCTCCCTCTCTCTCCCATGAACACACGCTCCCTCTCTCTCCCACACACTATCACTCTCTCTCCCAAACACTCACACTCCCTCTGTCTACCACACACACTCTCCCTCTCTCTCCCACACACACACTCTCCCTCTCTCTCCCACGCACACACTCTACCTCTCTCTCCCACACACACTCTCCCATGCTCACCCACATACACTTTCCCACCTTCTCCCACATATACATTCTTTTTGTCTCTCCCACAGATAAATTCTCCTTCTTTCTCCCACACACACACTATCACTCTCTCTCCCACACACACACTCTCCCTCTCTCTCCCACACACACACTCTCCCTCTCTCTCCCACACACACTCTCCCTCTCTCTCCCACACCCACACACTCCATCGCTCTCCCTCGCACACACTCTACCTCTCACTCCTTCACACAAAATCTCCTTCTCTCTCCCACACACACTCTCCTTCTCTCTCACACATACACACTTTCATCTCTCTTCCCCATACAGTCGCTCCCTCTCCCACACACACACTCTCCCACTCTCTCCCAAACTCAGTCTCCCTCTCTCTCCAACACACACTCTCCCTCTCTCTCCCACACACAATCTCCCTCTCTCTCCCACACACACTCTCCCTCTCTCTCCCACACCCACACACTCCATCGCTCTCCCTCGCACACACTCTACCTCTCACTCCTTCACACAAAATCTCCTTCTCTCTCCCACACACACTCTCCTTCTCTCTCACACATACACACTTTCATCTCTCTTCCCCATACAGTCGCTCCCTCTCCCACACACACACTCTCCCACTCTCTCCCAAACTCAGTCTCCCTCTCTCTCCAACACACACTCTCCCTCTCTCTCCCACACACAATCTCCCTCTCTCTCCCACACACACTCTCCCTCTCTCTCCCACACACACTCTCCCTCTCTCTCCCACAAACACTGTCCCTCTCTCTCCCACACAAACTCTCCCTCTCTCTCCCACAGACACTCTCCTTCTCTCTCCCAAACATGCTCTCCCTCTCTCTCCCACACACTCTCACTCTCTCCCCCTGCACTCCCTCTCTCTCCCCCACACAAACTCTCGCTCTCTCTCCCACACACACACACTCCCTCTCTCTCCTACACTCACACTCTTCCTCTCTCTCCCACACATACATTCTCCCTTTCTCTCACACACACACTCTCCCTCTCTCTCCCACACACATTCTCCCTCTCTCTCCCACACACATTCCCCCTCTCTCTCCCATACAAATTCTCCCTATCTCTCCCACACATACACTCTCCCTCTCTCTCCAACACATACACTCTCCCTCTCACTCCCACACATACATTCTCCCTTTCTCTCACACATACAATCTCCCTCTCTCTCCAATACACGTTCTCCCTCTCTCTCTCCCACATATACACTCTCCCTCTCTCTCCCACACATACACTCTCAATCTCTCTCCCACACACACACTCTCATTCTCTCTCCCACACACACACTCTCATTCTCTCTCCCACACACACTCTCCCTCTCTCTACCTCACAGACACTCTCCCTCTCTCTCCCACACACACACTCTCCCTCTCTCTTCCCAATACATTCAATCTCTCACCCACACACACACTCTCCCGCTCTCACCCACATATAAACTCTCCCTCTCTCTCCCATAAATGTTCTCTCCTTCAATCTCCGACACACACTCTCCCTCTCTCTCCCACACACACATTCTCCGTCTCTCTCCCACATACATTCTCCCACCCTCTCCCGCACACGGATTCTCCCTGTCTCTCCCACAGATACACTCTCCCTCTCTCTCCCACTCACACTCTCACTCTCTCTCCCACACACAGTCTCAATCTCTCTCCCCATACACTCCCTCTTTCTCCCACATACACACTCTCGCTCTCTCTCCCACACATACACACTCCCTCTCTCTCCCACACACACAGTCTCGCTCTCTCCCACAAACCCACACTTCCCCTTCTCTCCCATACACCCACACTTCCTTCTCTCTCCCACACATACACTCACCCTCTGTCTCCCACACACAAACACACTCCTCTCTCTCACACATATACACTCTCACTTTCTCTCCCAAACATAAACTCTCCCTCTCTCACACACACACTCTCCCTCTCTCTCCTACACACACACTCTCCCTCTCTCTCCCACACACACACTCTCCCTCTCTCTCCCACACACACTCTCCCTCCGTCTCCCACACACACTCACCCTTCCTCTCCCACACATACATTCTCCTTGTCTCTCCCACAGATAAACTTACCCATTCTCTCTCCCACACACACTATCACTCTCTCTCCCACACACACGCGCACTCTCTCAACCACACACACATTCTCCCTCTCTCTCCCACACACACACACTCCATCTCTCTCCTACACACTCACACTCCCTCTCTCTCCCACACACTCTCCCTCTCTCTCCCACACATACTCTCCCTCTCTCTCTCACACATACTCTCCCTATCTCTCCCACACACACTCTCCCTCTCTCTCCCACACACAATCACCCTCTCTCCATCACACACACTCACACTCTCTCCCCCTGCACTCCCTCTCTCTCCCACATACACACCCTCCCTCTCTCTCGCACACACACACTCTCCCTCTCTCTCCTACTCACACACTCTTCCTCTCTTAACCACACACATACACTGCCTCAGTCTCCCACACGCATACACTCTCCCTCTCTCTCCCATTCATACACTCTTCTTCTCTCTCCCACACATACACTCTCCCACTCTCTCCCACACATACATTCTCCCTTTCTCTCACACGCACACTCTCCCTCTCTCTCCATCACACACACTCTCTCCCCAATACACTCCCTCTCTCTCCCACACATACACTCTCCCTCTCTCTCCCACACATACATTCTCCCTTTCTCTCACACACACACTCTCCCTCTCTCTCCCTCACACACATTCTCCCTCTCCCTCCCACACACACACTCTCCCTCTCTCTCTCCAATACACTCCCTCTCTCAGCCACACATACACTCTCCTTCTATCTCCCACACATACATTCTTCCACTCTCTCTCACACATACACTCTCCCTCTCTCTCCCACACATACATTCTCCCTCTCTCTCCCAAACACATTCTACCTCTCTCTCCCACACACACTCTCAATCTCTCACCCACACACACACTCTCCTTCTCTATCTCACCCACACTCTCACGCTCTCTCCCCCATACACTCCCTCTCTCTGCCACACACAGACTCCCCTCTCTCTCCCATACATACACTCTCCCTCTCTCTCCCACACAGACACTCTCTCTCTCCAACACACACACTCTCCATCTCAGTCCCACACACACACTCTCCCACTCTCTCCCACACACACACTCCCCCTCTCCCAAACACACTCTCTCTCTCCCACAAACACACTATCACTCTCTCCCACACACAACTCTCCCTCTCTCTCCCACACACACTCTCTCCTTCTCTCTCCCACACACACACTCTCCCTCGCTCTCCCCCACATACATTCCCCCTCTCTCTCCCATGAACGCACGCTCCTCTCTCTCCCACACACAGTCTTCCTCGTTCTCCCACACACACTATCACTCTCTCTCCCACAAACTCACACACCCTCTCTCTCCCACAAACACTGTCCCTCTCTCTCCCACACAAACTCTCGCTCTCTCTCCCACACACACTCTCCCTCTCTCTCCCACATACACTCTCCCTCTCTCTCCCACACACACAATCTCCCTCTCTCTCCCACGCACACACTCTACCTCTCTCTCCCACACACACTCTCCCATGCTCACCCACATACACTTTCCCACCTTCTCCCACATATACATTCTTTTTGTCTCTCCCACAGATAAATTCTCCTTCTTTCTCCCACACACACACTATCACTCTCTCTCCCACACACACACTCTCCCTCTCTCTCCCACACACACACTCTCCCTCTCTCTCCCACACACACTCTCCCTCTCTCTCCCACACCCACACACTCCATCGCTCTCCCTCGCACACACTCTACCTCTCACTCCTTCACACAAAATCTCCTTCTCTCTCCCACACACACTCTCCTTCTCTCTCACACATACACACTTTCATCTCTCTTCCCCATACAGTCGCTCCCTCTCCCACACACACACTCTCCCACTCTCTCCCAAACTCAGTCTCCCTCTCTCTCCAACACACACTCTCCCTCTCTCTCCCACACACAATCTCCCTCTCTCTCCCACACACACTCTCCCTCTCTCTCCCACACACACTCTCCCTCTCTCTCCCACAAACACTGTCCCTCTCTCTCCCACACAAACTCTCCCTCTCTCTCCCACAGACACTCTCCTTCTCTCTCCCAAACATGCTCTCCCTCTCTCTCCCACACACTCTCACTCTCTCCCCCTGCACTCCCTCTCTCTCCCCCACACAAACTCTCGCTCTCTCTCCCACACACACACACTCCCTCTCTCTCCTACACTCACACTCTTCCTCTCTCTCCCACACATACATTCTCCCTTTCTCTCACACACACACTCTCCCTCTCTCTCCCACACACATTCTCCCTCTCTCTCCCACACACATTCCCCCTCTCTCTCCCATACAAATTCTCCCTATCTCTCCCACACATACACTCTCCCTCTCTCTCCAACACATACACTCTCCCTCTCACTCCCACACATACATTCTCCCTTTCTCTCACACATACAATCTCCCTCTCTCTCCAATACACGTTCTCCCTCTCTCTCTCCCACATATACACTCTCCCTCTCTCTCCCACACATACACTCTCAATCTCTCTCCCACACACACACTCTCATTCTCTCTCCCACACACACACTCTCATTCTCTCTCCCACACACACTCTCCCTCTCTCTACCTCACAGACACTCTCCCTCTCTCTCCCACACACACACTCTCCCTCTCTCTTCCCAATACATTCAATCTCTCACCCACACACACACTCTCCCGCTCTCACCCACATATAAACTCTCCCTCTCTCTCCCATAAATGTTCTCTCCTTCAATCTCCGACACACACTCTCCCTCTCTCTCCCACACACACATTCTCCGTCTCTCTCCCACATACATTCTCCCACCCTCTCCCGCACACGGATTCTCCCTGTCTCTCCCACAGATACACTCTCCCTCTCTCTCCCACTCACACTCTCACTCTCTCTCCCACACACAGTCTCAATCTCTCTCCCCATACACTCCCTCTTTCTCCCACATACACACTCTCGCTCTCTCTCCCACACATACACACTCCCTCTCTCTCCCACACACACAGTCTCGCTCTCTCCCACAAACCCACACTTCCCCTTCTCTCCCATACACCCACACTTCCTTCTCTCTCCCACACATACACTCACCCTCTGTCTCCCACACACAAACACACTCCTCTCTCTCACACATATACACTCTCACTTTCTCTCCCAAACATAAACTCTCCCTCTCTCACACACACACTCTCCCTCTCTCTCCTACACACACACTCTCCCTCTCTCTCCCACACACACACTCTCCCTCTCTCTCCCACACACACTCTCCCTCCGTCTCCCACACACACTCACCCTTCCTCTCCCACACATACATTCTCCTTGTCTCTCCCACAGATAAACTTACCCATTCTCTCTCCCACACACACTATCACTCTCTCTCCCACACACACGCGCACTCTCTCAACCACACACACATTCTCCCTCTCTCTCCCACACACACACACTCCATCTCTCTCCTACACACTCACACTCCCTCTCTCTCCCACACACTCTCCCTCTCTCTCCCACACATACTCTCCCTCTCTCTCTCACACATACTCTCCCTATCTCTCCCACACACACTCTCCCTCTCTCTCCCACACACAATCACCCTCTCTCCATCACACACACTCACACTCTCTCCCCCTGCACTCCCTCTCTCTCCCACATACACACCCTCCCTCTCTCTCTCGCACACACACACTCTCCCTCTCTCTCCTACTCACACACTCTTCCTCTCTTAACCACACACATACACTGCCTCAGTCTCCCACACACATACACTCTCCCTCTCTCTCCCATTCATACACTCTTCTTCTCTCTCCCACACATACACTCTCCCACTCTCTCCCACACATACATTCTCCCTTTCTCTCACACGCACACTCTCCCTCTCTCTCCATCACACACACTCTCTCCCCAATACACTCCCTCTCTCTCCCACACATACACTCTCCCTCTCTCTCCCACACATACATTCTCCCTTTCTCTCACACACACACTCTCCCTCTCTCTCCCTCACACACATTCTCCCTCTCCCTCCCACACACACACTCTCCCTCTCTCTCTCCAATACACTCCCTCTCTCAGCCACACATACACTCTCCTTCTATCTCCCACACATACATTCTTCCTCTCTCTCTCACACATACACTCTCCCTCTCTCTCCCACACATACATTCTCCCTCTCTCTCCCAAACACATTCTACCTCTCTCTCCCACACACACTCTCAATCTCTCACCCACACACACACTCTCCTTCTCTATCTCACCCACACTCTCACGCTCTCTCCCCCATACACTCCCTCTCTCTGCCACACACAGACTCCCCTCTCTCTCCCATACATACACTCTCCCTCTCTCTCCCACACAGACACTCTCTCTCTCCAACACACACACTCTCCATCTCAGTCCCACACACACACTCTCCCACTCTCTCCCACACACACACTCCCCCTCTCCCAAACACACTCTCTCTCTCCCACAAACACACTATCACTCTCTCCCACACACAACTCTCCCTCTCTCTCCCACACACACTCTCTCCTTCTCTCTCCCACACACACACTCTCCCTCGCTCTCCCCCACATACATTCCCCCTCTCTCTCCCATGAACGCACGCTCCTCTCTCTCCCACACACAGTCTTCCTCGTTCTCCCACACACACTATCACTCTCTCTCCCACAAACTCACACACCCTCTCTCTCCCACAAACACTGTCCCTCTCTCTCCCACACAAACTCTCGCTCTCTCTCCCACACACACTCTCCCTCTCTCTCCCACATACACTCTCCCTCTCTCTCCCACACACACAATCTCCCTCTCTCTCCCACGCACACACTCTACCTCTCTCTCCCACACACACTCTCCCATGCTCACCCACATACACTTTCCCACCTTCTCCCACATATACATTCTTTTTGTCTCTCCCACAGATAAATTCTCCTTCTTTCTCCCACACACACACTATCACTCTCTCTCCCACACACACACTCTCCCTCTCTCTCCCACACACACACTCTCCCTCTCTCTCCCACACACACTCTCCCTCTCTCTCCCACACCCACACACTCCATCGCTCTCCCTCGCACACACTCTACCTCTCACTCCTTCACACAAAATCTCCTTCTCTCTCCCACACACACTCTCCTTCTCTCTCACACATACACACTTTCATCTCTCTTCCCCATACAGTCGCTCCCTCTCCCACACACACACTCTCCCACTCTCTCCCAAACTCAGTCTCCCTCTCTCTCCAACACACACTCTCCCTCTCTCTCCCACACACAATCTCCCTCTCTCTCCCACACACACTCTCCCTCTCTCTCCCACACACACCCTCCCTCTCTCTCCCACAAACACTGTCCCTCTCTCTCCCACACAAACTCTCCCTCTCTCTCCCACAGACACTCTCCTTCTCTCTCCCAAACATGCTCTCCCTCTCTCTCCCACACACTCTCACTCTCTCCCCCTGCACTCCCTCTCTCTCCCCCACACAAACTCTCGCTCTCTCTCCCACACACACACACTCCCTCTCTCTCCTACACTCACACTCTTCCTCTCTCTCCCACACATACATTCTCCCTTTCTCTCACACACACACTCTCCCTCTCTCTCCCACACACATTCTCCCTCTCTCTCCCACACACATTCCCCCTCTCTCTCCCATACAAATTCTCCCTATCTCTCCCACACATACACTCTCCCTCTCTCTCCAACACATACACTCTCCCTCTCACTCCCACACATACATTCTCCCTTTCTCTCACACATACAATCTCCCTCTCTCTCCAATACACGTTCTCCCTCTCTCTCTCCCACATATACACTCTCCCTCTCTCTCCCACACATACACTCTCAATCTCTCTCCCACACACACACTCTCATTCTCTCTCCCACACACACACTCTCATTCTCTCTCCCACACACACTCTCCCTCTCTCTACCTCACAGATACTCTCCCTCTCTCTCCCACACACACACTCTCCCTCTCTCTTCCCAATACATTCAATCTCTCACCCACACACACACTCTCCTGCTCTCACCCACATATAAACTCTCCCTCTCTCTCCCATAAATGTTCTCTCCTTCAATCTCCGACACACACTCTCCCTCTCTCTCCCACACACACATTCTCCGTCTCTCTCCCACATACATTCTCCCACCCTCTCCCGCACACGGATTCTCCCTGTCTCTCCCACAGATACACTCTCCCTCTCTCTCCCACTCACACTCTCACTCTCTCTCCCACACACAGTCTCAATCTCTCTCCCCATACACTCCCTCTTTCTCCCACATACACACTCTCGCTCTCTCTCCCACACATACACACTCCCTCTCTCTCCCACACACACAGTCTCGCTCTCTCCCACAAACCCACACTTCCCCTTCTCTCCCATACACCCACACTTCCTTCTCTCTCCCACACATACACTCACCCTCTGTCTCCCACACACAAACACACTCCTCTCTCTCACACATATACACTCTCACTTTCTCTCCCAAACATAAACTCTCCCTCTCTCACACACACACTCTCCCTCTCTCTCCTACACACACACTCTCCCTCTCTCTCCCACACACACACTCTCCCTCTCTCTCCCACACACACTCTCCCTCCGTCTCCCACACACACTCACCCTTCCTCTCCCACACATACATTCTCCTTGTCTCTCCCACAGATAAACTTACCCATTCTCTCTCCCACACACACTATCACTCTCTCTCCCACACACATGCGCACTCTCTCAACCACACACACATTCTCCCTCTCTCTCCCACACACACACACTCCATCTCTCTCCTACACACTCACACTCCCTCTCTCTCCCACACACTCTCCCTCTCTCTCCCACACATACTCTCCCTCTCTCTCTCACACATACTCTCCCTATCTCTCCCACACACACTCTCCCTCTCTCTCCCACACACAATCACCCTCTCTCCATCACACACACTCACACTCTCTCCCCCTGCACTCCCTCTCTCTCCCACATACACACCCTCCCTCTCTCTCTCGCACACACACACTCTCCCTCTCTCTCCTACTCACACACTCTTCCTCTCTTAACCACACACATACACTGCCTCAGTCTCCCACACACATACACTCTCCCTCTCTCTCCCATTCATACACTCTTCATCTCTCTCCCACACATACACTCTCCCACTCTCTCCCACACATACATTCTCCCTTTCTCTCACACGCACACTCTCCCTCTCTCTCCATCACACACACTCTCTCCCCAATACACTCCCTCTCTCTCCCACACATACACTCTCCCTCTCTCTCCCACACATACATTCTCCCTTTCTCTCACACACACACTCTCCCTCTCTCTCCCTCACACACATTCTCCCTCTCCCTCCCACACACACACTCTCCCTCTCTCTCTCCAATACACTCCCTCTCTCAGCCACACATACACTCTCCTTCTATCTCCCACACATACATTCTTCCTCTCTCTCTCACACATACACTCTCCCTCTCTCTCCCACACATACATTCTCCCTCTCTCTCCCAAACACATTCTACCTCTCTCTCCCACACACACTCTCAATCTCTCACCCACACACACACTCTCCTTCTCTATCTCACCCACACTCTCACGCTCTCTCCCCCATACACTCCCTCTCTCTGCCACACACAGACTCCCCTCTCTCTCCCATACATACACTCTCCCTCTCTCTCCCACACAGACACTCTCTCTCTCCAACACACACACTCTCCATCTCAGTCCCACACACACACTCTCCCACTCTCTCCCACACACACACTCCCCCTCTCCCAAACACACTCTCTCTCTCCCACAAACACACTATCACTCTCTCCCACACACAACTCTCCCTCTCTCTCCCACACACACTCTCTCCTTCTCTCTCCCACACACACACTCTCCCTCGCTCTCCCCCACATACATTCCCCCTCTCTCTCCCATGAACGCACGCTCCTCTCTCTCCCACACACAGTCTTCCTCGTTCTCCCACACACACTATCACTCTCTCTCCCAAACACTCACACTCCCTCTGTCTACCACACACACTCTCCCTCTCTCTCCCACACACACACTCTCCCTCTCTCTCCCACACACACTCTCCCTCTCTCTCCCACATACACTCTCCCTCTCTCTCCCACACACACAATCTCCCTCTCTCTCCCACGCACACACTCTACCTCTCTCTCTCACACACACTCTCCCATGCTCACCCACATACACTTTCCCACCTTCTCCCACATATACATTCTTTTTGTCTCTCCCACAGATAAATTCTCCTTCTTTCTCCCACACACACACTATCACTCTCTCTCCCACACACACACTCTCCCTCTCTCTCCCACACACACACTCTCCCTCTCTCTCCCACACACACTCTCCCTCTCTCTCCCACACCCACACACTCCATCGCTCTCCCTCGCACACACTCTACCTCTCACTCCTTCACACAAAATCTCCTTCTCTCTCCCACACACACTCTCCTTCTCTCTCACACATACACACTTTCATCTCTCTTCCCCATACAGTCGCTCCCTCTCCCACACACACACTCTCCCACTCTCTCCCAAACTCAGTCTCCCTCTCTCTCCAACACACACTCTCCCTCTCTCTCCCACACACAATCTCCCTCTCTCTCCCACACACACTCTCCCTCTCTCTCCCACACACACTCTCCCTCTCTCTCCCACAAACACTGTCCCTCTCTCTCCCACACAAACTCTCCCTCTCTCTCCCACAGACACTCTCCTTCTCTCTCCCAAACATGCTCTCCCTCTCTCTCCCACACACTCTCACTCTCTCCCCCTGCACTCCCTCTCTCTCCCCCACACAAACTCTCGCTCTCTCTCCCACACACACACACTCCCTCTCTCTCCTACACTCACACTCTTCCTCTCTCTCCCACACATACATTCTCCCTTTCTCTCACACACACACTCTCCCTCTCTCTCCCACACACATTCTCCCTCTCTCTCCCACACACATTCCCCCTCTCTCTCCCATACAAATTCTCCCTATCTCTCCCACACATACACTCTCCCTCTCTCTCCAACACATACACTCTCCCTCTCACTCCCACACATACATTCTCCCTTTCTCTCACACATACAATCTCCCTCTCTCTCCAATACACGTTCTCCCTCTCTCTCTCCCACATATACACTCTCCCTCTCTCTCCCACACATACACTCTCAATCTCTCTCCCACACACACACTCTCATTCTCTCTCCCACACACACACTCTCATTCTCTCTCCCACACACACTCTCCCTCTCTCTACCTCACAGACACTCTCCCTCTCTCTCCCACACACACACTCTCCCTCTCTCTTCCCAATACATTCAATCTCTCACCCACACACACACTCTCCCGCTCTCACCCACATATAAACTCTCCCTCTCTCTCCCATAAATGTTCTCTCCTTCAATCTCCGACACACACTCTCCCTCTCTCTCCCACACACACATTCTCCGTCTCTCTCCCACATACATTCTCCCACCCTCTCCCGCACACGGATTCTCCCTGTCTCTCCCACAGATACACTCTCCCTCTCTCTCCCACTCACACTCTCACTCTCTCTCCCACACACAGTCTCAATCTCTCTCCCCATACACTCCCTCTTTCTCCCACATACACACTCTCGCTCTCTCTCCCACACATACACACTCCCTCTCTCTCCCACACACACAGTCTCGCTCTCTCCCACAAACCCACACTTCCCCTTCTCTCCCATACACCCACACTTCCTTCTCTCTCCCACACATACACTCACCCTCTGTCTCCCACACACAAACACACTCCTCTCTCTCACACATATACACTCTCACTTTCTCTCCCAAACATAAACTCTCCCTCTCTCACACACACACTCTCCCTCTCTCTCCTACACACACACTCTCCCTCTCTCTCCCACACACACACTCTCCCTCTCTCTCCCACACACACTCTCCCTCCGTCTCCCACACACACTCACCCTTCCTCTCCCACACATACATTCTCCTTGTCTCTCCCACAGATAAACTTACCCATTCTCTCTCCCACACACACTATCACTCTCTCTCCCACACACACGTGCACTCTCTCAACCACACACACATTCTCCCTCTCTCTCCCACACACACACACTCCATCTCTCTCCTACACACTCACACTCCCTCTCTCTCCCACACACTCTCCCTCTCTCTCCCACACATACTCTCCCTCTCTCTCTCACACATACTCTCCCTATCTCTCCCACACACACTCTCCCTCTCTCTCCCACACACAATCACCCTCTCTCCATCACACACACTCACACTCTCTCCCCCTGCACTCCCTCTCTCTCCCACATACACACCCTCCCTCTCTCTCTCGCACACACACACTCTCCCTCTCTCTCCTACTCACACACTCTTCCTCTCTTAACCACACACATACACTGCCTCAGTCTCCCACACACATACACTCTCCCTCTCTCTCCCATTCATACACTCTTCTTCTCTCTCCCACACATACACTCTCCCATTCTCTCCCACACATACATTCTCCCTTTCTCTCACACGCACACTCTCCCTCTCTCTCCATCACACACACTCTCTCCCCAATACACTCCCTCTCTCTCCCACACATACACTCTCCCTCTCTCTCCCACACATACATTCTCCCTTTCTCTCACACACACACTCTCCCTCTCTCTCCCTCACACACATTCTCCCTCTCCCTCCCACACACACACTCTCCCTCTCTCTCTCCAATACACTCCCTCTCTCAGCCACACATACACTCTCCTTCTATCTCCCACACATACATTCTTCCTCTCTCTCTCACACATACACTCTCCCTCTCTCTCCCACACATACATTCTCCCTCTCTCTCCCAAACACATTCTACCTCTCTCTCCCACACACACTCTCAATCTCTCACCCACACACACACTCTCCTTCTCTATCTCACCCACACTCTCACGCTCTCTCCCCCATACACTCCCTCTCTCTGCCACACACAGACTCCCCTCTCTCTCCCATACATACACTCTCCCTCTCTCTCCCACACAGACACTCTCTCTCTCCAACACACACACTCTCCATCTCAGTCCCACACACACACTCTCCCACTCTCTCCCACACACACACTCCCCCTCTCCCAAACACACTCTCTCTCTCCCACAAACACACTATCACTCTCTCCCACACACAACTCTCCCTCTCTCTCCCACACACACTCTCTCCTTCTCTCTCCCACACACACACTCTCCCTCGCTCTCCCCCACATACATTCCCCCTCTCTCTCCCATGAACGCACGCTCCTCTCTCTCCCACACACAGTCTTCCTCGTTCTCCCACACACACTATCACTCTCTCTCCCACAAACTCACACACCCTCTCTCTCCCACAAACACTGTCCCTCTCTCTCCCACACAAACTCTCCCTCTCTCTCCCACAGACACTCTCCTTCTCTCTCCCAAACATGCTCTCCCTCTCTCTCCCACACACTCTCACTCTCTCCCCCTGCACTCCCTCTCTCTCCCCCACACAAACTCTCGCTCTCTCTCCCACACACACACACTCCCTCTCTCTCCTACACTCACACTCTTCCTCTCTCTCCCACACATACATTCTCCCTTTCTCTCACACACACACTCTCCCTCTCTCTCCCACACACATTCTCCCTCTCTCTCCCGCACACATTCCCCCTCTCTCTCCCATACAAATTCTCCCTATCTCTCCCACACATACACTCTCCCTCTCTCTCCAACACATACACTCTCCCTCTCACTCCCACACATACATTCTCCCTTTCTCTCACACATACAATCTCCCTCTCTCTCCAATACATGTTCTCCCTCTCTCTCTCCCACATATACACTCTCCCTCTCTCTCCCACACATACACTCTCTATCTCTCTCCCACACACACACTCTCATTCTCTCTCCCACACACACTCTCCCTCTCTCTACCTCACAGACACTCTCCCTCTCTCTCCCACACACACACTCTCCCTCTCTCTTCCCAATACATTCAATCTCTCACCCACACACACACTCTCCTGCTCTCACCCACATATAAACTCTCCCTCTCTCTCCCATAAATGTTCTCTCCTTCAATCTCCGACACACACTCTCCCTCTCTCTCCCACACACACATTCTCCGTCTCTCTCCCACATACATTCTCCCACCCTCTCCCGCACACGGATTCTCCCTGTCTCTCCCACAGATACACTCTCCCTCTCTCTCCCACTCACACTCTCACTCTCTCTCCCACACACAGTCTCAATCTCTCTCCCCATACACTCCCTCTTTCTCCCACATACACACTCTCGCTCTCTCTCCCACACATACACACTCCCTCTCTCTCCCACACACACAGTCTCGCTCTCTCCCACAAACCCACACTTCCCCTTCTCTCCCATACACCCACACTTCCTTCTCTCTCCCACACATACACTCACCCTCTGTCTCCCACACACAAACACACTCCTCTCTCTCACACATATACACTCTCACTTTCTCTCCCAAACATAAACTCTCCCTCTCTCACACACACACTCTCCCTCTCTCTCCTACACACACACTCTCCCTCTCTCTCCCACACACACACTCTCCCTCTCTCTCCCACACACACTCTCCCTCCGTCTCCCACACACACTCACCCTTCCTCTCCCACACATACATTCTCCTTGTCTCTCCCACAGATAAACTTACCCATTCTCTCTCCCACACACACTATCACTCTCTCTCCCACACACACGCGCACTCTCTCAACCACACACACATTCTCCCTCTCTCTCCCACACACACACACTCCATCTCTCTCCTACACACTCACACTCCCTCTCTCTCCCACACACTCTCCCTCTCTCTCCCACACATACTCTCCCTCTCTCTCTCACACATACTCTCCCTATCTCTCCCACACACACTCTCCCTCTCTCTCCCACACACAATCACCCTCTCTCCATCACACACACTCACACTCTCTCCCCCTGCACTCCCTCTCTCTCCCACATACACACCCTCCCTCTCTCTCGCACACACACACTCTCCCTCTCTCTCCTACTCACACACTCTTCCTCTCTTAACCACACACATACACTGCCTCAGTCTCCCACACACATACACTCTCCCTCTCTCTCCCATTCACACACTCTTCTTCTCTCTCCCACACATACACTCTCCCACTCTCTCCCACACATACATTCTCCCTTTCTCTCACACGCACACTCTCCCTCTCTCTCCATCACACACACTCTCTCCCCAATACACTCCCTCTCTCTCCCACACATACACTCTCCCTCTCTCTCCCACACATACATTCTCCCTTTCTCTCACACACACACTCTCCCTCTCTCTCCCTCACACACATTCTCCCTCTCCCTCCCACACACACACTCTCCCTCTCTCTCTCCAATACACTCCCTCTCTCAGCCACACATACACTCTCCTTCTATCTCCCACACATACATTCTTCCTCTCTCTCTCACACATACACTCTCCCTCTCTCTCCCACACATACATTCTCCCTCTCTCTCCCAAACACATTCTACCTCTCTCTCCCACACACACTCTCAATCTCTCACCCACACACACACTCTCCTTCTCTATCTCACCCACACTCTCACGCTCTCTCCCCCATACACTCCCTCTCTCTGCCACACACAGACTCCCCTCTCTCTCCCATACATACACTCTCCCTCTCTCTCCCACACAGACACTCTCTCTCTCCAACACACACACTCTCCATCTCAGTCCCACACACACACTCTCCCACTCTCTCCCACACACACACTCCCCCTCTCCCAAACACACTCTCTCTCTCCCACAAACACACTATCACTCTCTCCCACACACAACTCTCCCTCTCTCTCCCACACACACTCTCTCCTTCTCTCTCCCACACACACACTCTCCCTCGCTCTCCCCCACATACATTCCCCCTCTCTCTCCCATGAACGCACGCTCCTCTCTCTCCCACACACAGTCTTCCTCGTTCTCCCACACACACTATCACTCTCTCTCCCACAAACTCACACACCCTCTTTCTACCACACACACTCTCCCTCTCTCTCCCACACACACTCTCCCTCACTCTCCCACACACACACTCTCCCTCTCTCTCCGACACACACTCTCCCTCCCTCTCCCACACACTCTCCCACCCTCTCCCACAAATACATTCTCCTTGTCTCTCCAACAGATAAACAGTCACTCTCTCTCCCACACACATACGTTCCCTCTACCCACACACACACTCTCCCTCTCTCTTCCACACACATTCTACCTCTCTCTCCCACACACACTCTCACTCTCTCACCCACACACACACTCTCCCTCTCACTCCCACACATACACTCTCTCTCTCTATCCCACACATACACTCCCTCTCTCTCCCACGCGCACTCTCCCTCTCTCTCCCAAACCCACGCACTACCTCTCTCTCCCTCACACAATCTCCTTCTCTCTTCCACATAGACACTTTCGTCTCCCTCCCCAATACAGTCCCTCTCTCTCCCACAAGCACTCGCACTCTCTCACCAACACACAAACTCTCCCTCTCTCTCCCACACACACTGTCCCTCTCTCTCCGACACAAACTCTCCCTCTCTCTCCAACGCAAACTCTCCCTCTCTCTCCCACACACACTCACCCTCTCTCTCCCACACACACTCGACTTGCTCTCCCACACACACTCTCTCTCCCTCTACCACACACACTATCCTTCTCTCTCCCACACACACAGACTCCATCTCTCTCCCACACACACGCTCTACCGCTCTCCCCCTCACACACACTCTCCCTCTCTCTCCCACACATACACTCTCTCTCTCTCCCAAACACACACTCTACCTCTCTCCCACACACCCACACTTCCTCTCTCTCCCTCACATACACTCTCCCTCTGTCTCCCACACACATACACACTCCTCCCTCTCACACATATACACTCTCACTTTCTCTCCCAAACACACACTCTCCCTCTCTCTCCCACACACACTCTCCTTCCCTCTCCCACACACACTCTCCCTCCCTCTCCCACACATACATTCTCCTTGTCTCTCCCACAGATAAACTCTCCCTCTCTCTCCCACACACACTATCACTCTCTCTCCCACACACATTCTCCCTCTCTCTCCTGCACACACTCTCACTCTCTCACCCACACACATTCTCCAAATCTGTCCCACACATACACTATCTCTCTCTCTCCCACACCGACACACTCCATCTCTCTCCCTCACACACACTCTCCCTCTCACTCCCTCACACAAACTCTCCTTCTCGCTCCCACACACAAACTTTGGACTCACTCCCCCATAAAGTCCCTCTCTCTCCCACACATACATTCTCCCTCTCTCCCACAAAGACACATTACATATATCTTGCACAGACACACTCTCCTTCTCTCTGCCACATACACACACTCTCCCACACAGACACACTCCCTATCTCTCCCACAAACACACTCTCCCTCTCTCTCCCACTAATAGACTCTCCCTCTCTCTCCCACATATTCAGTCACTCTCTCTCTCCCACACACACTTCCCACTTTCTCGCACACACACTCTCTCCTTCTCTCTCTCACACACACACTCTCCCTCGCTCTCCCCCACATACACTCTCCCTCTCTCTCCCATGAACGCACGCTCCCTCTCTCTCCCACACACATTCTTCCTCGCTCTCCCACACACACTATCACTCTCTCTCCCACACACTCACACTTCTTCTGTCTACCACACACACTCTCCCTCTCTCTCCCACCCCCACACTATCCCTCACTCTCACCCACACACACCCTCCCTCCCTCTCCCACACACATTCTCCCTCCCTCTCCCACACACACTCTCCCACCCTCTCCCACACATACATTCTCCTAGTCTCTCCCACAGATAAACTCTCCCGCTCGCACCCACACACACTACCACACTCTCTCCCACACACACTCTCCCTCTCTCTCCCACAAATACACTCTCACTCTCTCTCCTACACACACATACCATCTCTCTCCCACACACACACTCTCCCTCTCTCTCCCACACACATTCTACCTCTGTCTCCCACACACACTCTCACTCTCTCACCCACACACACACTCTGCCTCTCTCTCCCACACATACACTCTCTCTCTCTCCGACACACACTCTCACTCTCTCACCCACACACACACTCTCCCTCTCTCTCCCACACATACACTGTCTCTCTCAATCCCACACATACACACTCTCTCTCTCTCTCTCTCCCACACACACTCTCCCTCTCTCTCCCTCACCCACACACTTCATCTCTATCCCTCACACACACTGTCCCTCTCTGTCCCTCACACAAACTCACCCTCTCTTTCCCACACTCACTCTCCTTCTCTCTCCCACATACAGACTTTCATCTCTCTCCCCCATACATACCATCTCTCTCCTACACACAGTCTCACTCTCTCTCCCCGCACACTCTCCCTCTCTCTCCCCCAAACACTCTCCCTCTCTCTCCCACACACACTTTCCCTCTCTCTGCCACACACACTATCCTTGTCTCTCCCAGACAAACACTCTCCCTCTCTCTCCCACACACAATCACCCTCTCTCCCTCACACACTCTCACTCTCTCTCCCACTACACATCCTCTCTCTCCCACATACACACTCTCCCTCTCTCTCCCAAACACACACTCTCCCCCAATCTCCCACAAACACACTCTCCCTCTCTCTTCCACACACACACTCTCCCTCTCTCTCCCACACACACACTCTCCCTCCCTCTCCTACACACACACACTCCCTCTCTCACCCACAGACACACTCCCTCTCTCTCCCACACACACACACTCAATCTCTCTCCCACACATACACTCTCCCTCACTCTAACACACATTCTCCCTCTCTTTCCCACACAGACTCTCCCTCTCTCTCCCACACACACATTCTCCCTCTATCTCCCACACAAACACTGTCCCACACAGAAACATGCCCCTCTCTCATACAACCACACTCTACCTCTATCTCCAACATATACTGTCATTTTCTCTCCCACAAACACTTTCCTTCTCTCTCCCACACACAATCACCATCTCTCCCACAGACACTCTCCCTCTCTATCCCAAACATACACTCTCCCTCTCTCTCCCATGCACACATTCTCCCTCTCTCTCCCACACAAACTCTCCCTCTCTCTCCCACACACACACACGCTCTCTCTCCCACACAGCCACTCTCCCTCTCTGGCCCAAACATACACTCTCCCTCTGTCTCCCACACACATAAACTCCCCCTATCTCTCCCACAAATAAACTCTCCCTCTCTCTCCCACACATACACTGTCCTTCTTTCTCCCACACACACTCTCACTCTCTCTCCCACACACACTCTCCCTCTCTCTCCCACAGACACACACTCCCTCTATCTCCCACACACACACACTCCATCTCTCTCCCCCATACACTCATCTCTCCCACACACACACTCTCCCTCTCTCGGCCCACACATACACTGTCCCTCTCTCTCCCATGAACACGCTCTCCCTCTCTCTCCACACACACTCCCCCTCTCGATCCCACACACATTCTCCCTCTCTCTCCCACACAGTCTCCCTATCTCTCCGACAGACACACTCTCCCTGTATCTCCCACGCACATAATATAATTCTCTCTCTCACTCACAATCTCCATCTTTCTCACTCACACACAGTCTGCCTCTCTCTCCCACTAACACGCTCTCCCTCTCTCCCCCCATACACTCCCTCTCTCTCCCACACAGACACACACCCTTTCTCTCCCACACATACACTCTCCCTCTCTCTCCCATGAATGCACTCTCCCTCTCTCTTCCACACACGCTCTCTCTCGCTCTCCCACACACACACTATTCCGCTCTCCCACACACAACTCTCCCTATCACTCCCAGAAATACTCTCCCCTCTTTCCCACACACACACTCTGCCTCTCTCTTCCACACACGTTCTCCTTTTCTCTCCCACACACACTCTCACTCTCTCTCCCCCATACTCTTCCTCTCTCTCCCACACACACACTCTCCCTCCCTCACCCACACATACATTCTCCTTGTCTCTCCCACAGATAAACTCTCCCTCTCTCTCTCCCACACACACTATCACTCTCTCTCCCACACACACTATCACTCTCTCTCCCACACACATTCTCCCTCTCTCTCCCACACACACTCTCACTCTCTCACCCACACACACACACTCCCTCTCTGTTCCACACATACACTATCTCTCTCTCTCCCACACAGACATACTCCATCTCTCTTCCTCACACACACCTTCCCTCACACAAACTGTCCTTCACTCTCCCACACACACACTTTTGACTCTCTCCCCATGCAGTCCTTTCCTCTGCCACACATACACACTCTCCCTCTCTCTCCCACACACACTCTCTCTCTCCCACACATAGCCTCTCCCTCTCTCTGCCACAAGGACACACTACATATATCTCACACACACACACACACACACTCTCCTTCTCTCTGCCACATACACACACTCTCCCACACAGACACACTCCCTATCTCACCCACAAACACACTCTCCCTCTCTCTCCCACACACACTCTTCCTTTCTCTCCAACACACACTCTCCCCCTCTCTCCAACAAACACACACTCCCTCTCTCTCCCACTTATACACTCTCCCTCTGTCTCCCACAAATACAGTCACTCTCTCTCTCCCACACAAACTTCCCACTCTATTGCACACACACTCTCTCCCTGTCTCTCCCCCATACACTCCCTCTCTCCCTCACTCACAAACTCTCCCTCGCTCTTCCCCACATACACTCTCCCTCTCTCTCCCATGAACACACGCTCACTCTCTCTCCCACACACTATCACTCTCTCTCCCAAACACTCACACTCCCTCTGTCTACCACACACACTCTCCCTCTCTCTCCCACACACACACTCTCCCACTCTCTCCCACACACACAATCTCCCTCTCTCTCGCACACACACTCTCCCTTCCTCTCCCACACACACTCTCCCTCTCTCTCCCACATACACTCTCCCTCTCTCTCCCACACACACAATCTCCCTCTCTCTCCCACGCACACACTCTACCTCTCTCTCCCACACACACTCTCCCATCCTCACCCACATACACTTTCCCACCTTCTCCCACATATACATTCTTTTTGTCTCTCCCACAGATAAATTCTCCTTCTTTCTCCCACACACACACACTATCACTCTCTCTCCCACACACACACTCTCCCTCTCTCTCCCACACACAAACTCTCCCTCTCTCTCCCACACACACTCTCCCTCTCTCTCCCACACCCACACACTCCATCGCTCTCCCTCGCACACACTCTACCTCTCTCTCCTTCACACAAAATCTCCTTCTCTCTCCCACACACACTCTCCTTCTCTCTCACACATACACACTTTCATCTCTCTTCCCCATACAGTCGCTCCCTCTCCCACACACACACTCTCCCACTCTCTCCCAAACTCAGTCTCCCTCTCTCTCCAACACACACTCTCCCTCTCGCTCCCACACACAATCTCCCTCTCTCTCCCACACACACTCGCTCTCTCTCTCCCACACACACTCTCCTTCTCTCTCCCACAAACACTGTCCCTCTCTCTCCCAAACAAACTCTCCCTCTCTCTCCCACAGACACTCTCCTTCTCTCTCCCAAACATGCTCTCCCTCTCTCTCCCACACACTCTCACACTCTCTCCCTTGCACTCCCTCTCTCTCCCCCACACAAACTCTCGCTCTCTCTCCCACACACACACTCTCCCTCTCTCTCCTACACTCACACTCTCCCTCTCTCTCCCACACATACATTCTCCCTTTCTCTCACACACACACTCTCCCTCTCTCTCCCACACACATTCACCCTCTCTCTCCCACATACATTCCCCCTCTCTCTCCCATACAAATTCTCCCTATCTCTCCCACACATACACTCTCCCTCTCTCTCCAACACATACACTCTCCCTCTCACTCCCACACATACTTTCTCCCTTTCTCTCACACATATACTCTCCCTCTCTCTCCAACACACGTTCTCCCTCTCTCTCCCACATATACACTCTCCCTCTCTCTCCCACACATACACTCATCATCTCTCTCCCACACATACACTCTCCCTCTCTCTCCCACACATACATTCTCCCTTTCTCTCTCACACACACTCTCCCTCTCTCTCCCACACACATTCTCCCTCTCTCTCCCACACATACACTCTCAATCTCTCTCCCACACACACACTCTCATACTCTCTCCCACACACACACTCTCATTCTCTCTCCCACACACATTCTCCCTCTCTCTCCCACACATACACTCTCAATCTCTCTCCCACACACACACTCTCATACTCTCTCCCACACACACACTCTCATTCTCTCTCCCACACACACTCTCCCTCTCTCTCCCTCACAGACACTCTCCCTCTCTCACCCACACACACACTCTCCCGCTCTCACCCACATATAAACTCTCCCTCTCTCTCCCGTAAATGTTCTCTCCTTCAATCTCCGACACACACTCTCCCTCTCTCTCCCACACACACATTCTCTGTCTCTCTCCCACATACATTCTCCCACCCTCTCCCGCACACGGATTCTCCCTGTCTTTCCCACAGATACACTCTCCCTCTCTCTCCCACTCACATCTCACTCTCTCTCCCACACACAGTCTCAATCTCTCTCCCCATACACTCCCTCTCTCTCCCACATACACACTCTCGCTCTCTCTCCCACACATACACACTCCCTCTCTCTCCCACACACACAGTCTCGCTCTCTCCCACAAACCCACACTTCCCCTTCTCTCCCATACACGCACACTTCCTTCTCTCTCCCACACATACACTCACCCTCTGTCTCCCACACACAAACACACTCCTCTCTCTCACACATATACACTCTCACTTTCTCTCCCAAACATAAACTCACCCTCTCCCACACACACACTCTCCCTCTCTCTCCTACACACACACTCTCCCTCTCTCTCCCACACACACACTCTCCCTCTCTCTCCCACACACACTCTCCCTCCGTCTCCCACACACACTCACCCTTCCTCTCCCACACATACATTCTCCTTGTCTCTCCCACAGATAAACTTACCCATTCTCTCTCCCACACACACTATCACTCTCTCTCCCACACACACGCGCACTCTCTCAACCATACACACATTCTCCCTCTCTCTCCCACACACACACACTCCATCTCTCTCCTACACACTCACTCTCCATCTCTCTCCCACACACTCTCCCTCTCTCTCCCACACATACTCTCCCTCTCTCTCTCACACATACTCTCCCTATCTCTCCCACACACACTCTCCCTCTCTCTCCCACACACAAACTCTTTCTCCCTCACAAACACGCTCTCCCTCTCTCTCCCACACACAATCACCCTCTCTCCATCACACACACTCACACTCTCTCCCCCTGCACTCCCTCTCTCTCCCACATACACACCCTCCCTCTCTCTCGCACACACACACTCTCCCTCTCTCTCCCACTCACACACTCTTCCTCTCTTAACCACACACATACACTCTGCCTCAGTCTCCCACACACATACACTCTCCCTCTCTCTCCCATTCATACACTCTTCTTCTCTCTCCCACACATACACTCTCCCACTCTCTCCCACACATACATTCTCCCTTTCTCTCACACGCACACTCTCCCTCTCTCTCCATCACACACAGTCTCTCCCCAATACACTCCCTCGCTCTCCCACACATACACTCTCCCTCTCTCTCCCACACATACATTCTCCCTTTCTCTCACACACACACTCTCCCTCTCTCTCCCTCACACACATTCTCCCTCTCCCTCCCACACACACTCTCTCCCTCTCTCTCTCCAATACACTCCCTCTCTCAGCCACACATACACTCTCCCTCTATCTCCCACACATACATTCTTCCTCTCTCTCTCACACATACACTCTCCCTCTCTCTCCCACACATACATTCTCCCTCTCTCTCCCAAACACATTCTACCTCTCTCTCCCACACACACTCTCAATCTCTCACCCACACACACACTCTCCTTCTCTATCTCACCCACACTCTCACGCTCTCTCCCCCATACACTCCCTCTCTCTGCCACACACAGACTCCCCTCTCTCTCCCATACATACACTCTCCCTCTCTCTCCCACACAGACACTCTCTCTCTCCAACACACACACTTTCCATCTCAGTCCCACACACACACTCTCCCACTCTCTCCCACACACAAACTCCCCCTCTCCCAAACACACTCTCTCTCCCACAAACACACTATCACTCTCTCCCACACACAACTCTCCCTCTCTCTCCCACACACACTCTCTCCTTCTCTCTCCCACACACACACTCTCCCTCGCTCTCCCCCACATACATTCTCCCTCTCTCTCCCATGAACGCACGCTCCCTCTCTCTGCCACACACAGTCTTCCTCGCTCTCCCACACACACTATCACTCTCTCTCCCACAAACTCACACACCCTCTTTCTACCACACACACTCTCCCTCTCTCTCCCACACACACTCTCCCTCACTCTCCCACACACACACTCTCCCTCTCTCTCCGACACACACTCTCCCTCCCTCTCCCACACACTCTCCCACCCTCTCCCACAAATACATTCTCCTTGTCTGTCCAACAGATAAACAGTCACTCTCCCTCCCACACACATACAATCTCTCTACCCACACACACACTCTCCCTCTCTCTTCCACACACATTCTACCTCTCTCTCCCACACACACTCTCACTCTCTCACCCCACACACACACTCTCCCTCTCACTCCCACACATACACTCTCTCTCTCTATCCCACACATACACTCCCTCTCTCTCCCACGCACACTCTCCCTCTCTATCCCAAACCCACGCACTACCTCTCTCTCCCTCACACACTCTCCTTCTCTCTTCCACATACACACTTTCATCTCCCTCCCCAATACAGTCCCTCTCTCTCCCACAAGCACTCTCACTCTCTCACCAACACACAAACTCTCCCTCTCTCTCACACACACACTGTCCCTCTCTCTCCGACACACACTCTCCCTCTCTCTCCAACACAAACTCTCCCTCTCTCTCCCACACACACTCTCCCTCTCTCTCCCACACACACTCACCCTCTCTCTCCCACACACACTCGACTTGCTCTCCCACACACACTCTCTCTCCCTCTACCACACACACTATCCTTCTCTCTCCCACACACACAGACTCCATCTCTCTCCCACACACACACGCTCTACCGCTCTCCCCCTCACACACACTCTCCCTCTCTCTCCCACACATACACTCTCTCTCTCTCCCAAACACACACTCTACCTCTCTCCCACACACCCACACTTCCTCTCTCTCCCTCACATACACTCTCCCTCTGTCTCCCACACACATACACACTCCTCCCTCTCACACATATACACTCTCACTTTCTCTCCCAAACACACACTCTCCCTCTCTCTCCCACACACACTCTCCTTCCCTCTCCCACACACACTCTCCCTCCCTCTCCCACACATACATTCTCCTTGTCTCTCCCACAGATAAACTCTCCCTCTCTCTCCCACACACACTATCACTCTCTCTCCCACACACATTCTCCCTCTCTCTCCTGCACACACTCTCACTCTCTCACCCACACACATTCTCCAAATCTGTCCCACACATACACTATCTCTCTCTCTCCCACACCGACACACTCCATCTCTCTCCCTCACACACACTCTCCCTCTCACTCCCTCACACAAACTCTCCTTCTCGCTCCCACACACACACTTTGGACTCACTCCCCCATAAAGTCCCTCTCTCTCCCACACATACATTCTCCCTCTCTCTCCCACAAAGACACATTACATATATCTCGCACAGACACACTCTCCTTCTCTCTGCCACATACACACACTCTCCCACACAGACACACTCCCTATCTCTCCCACAAACACACTCTCCCTCTCTCTCCCACTAATAGACTCTCCCTCTCTCTCCCACATATTCAGTCACTCTCTCTCTCCCACACACACTTCCCACTCTCTCGCACACACACTCTCTCCTTCTCTCTCTCACACACACACTCTCCCTCGCTCTCCCCCCACATACACTCTCCCTCTCTCTCCCATGAACGCACGCTCCCTCTCTCTCCCACACACATTCTTCCTCGCTCTCCCACACACACTGTCACTCTCTCTCCCACACACTCAAACTTCCTCTGTCTACCACACACACTCTCCCTCTCTCTCCCACCCCCACACTATCCCTCACTCTCACCCACACACACCCTCCCTCCCTCTCCCACACACATTCTCCCTCCCTCTCCCACACACACTCTCCCACCCTCTCCCACACATACATTCTCCTAGTCTCTCCCACAGATAAACTCTCCCGCTCGCACCCACACACACTACCACACTCTCTCCCACACACACTCTCCCTCTCTCTCCCACAAATACACTCTCACTCTCTCTCCTACACACGCATACCATCTCTCTCCCACACACACACTGTCCCTCTCTCTCCCACACACATTCTACCTCTCTCTCCCACACACACTCTCACTCTCTCACCCACACACACACTCTGCCTCTCTCTCCCACACATACACTCTCTCTCTCTCCGACACACACTCTCACTCTCTCACCCACACACACACTCTCCCTCTCTCTCCCACACATACACTCTCTCTCTATCCCACACATACACTCTCTCTCTCTCTCTCTCTCCCACACACACTATCACTCTCTCTCCCACACACACTATCACTCTCTCTCCCACACACATTCTCCCTCTCTCTCCCACACACACTCTCACTCTCTCACCCACACACACACACTCCCTCTCTGTTCCACACATACACTATCTCTCTCTCTCCCACACAGACATACTCCATCTCTCTTCCTCACACACACCTTCCCTCACACAAACTGTCCTTCACTCTCCCACACACACACTTTTGACTCTCTCCCCATGCAGTCCTTTCCTCTGCCACACATACACACTCTCCCTCTCTCTCCCACACACACTCTCTCTCTCCCACACATAGCCTCTCCCTCTCTCTGCCACAAGGACACACTACATATATCTCACACACACACACACACACACACTCTCCTTCTCTCTGCCACATACACACACTCTCCCACACAGACACACTCCCTATCTCACCCACAAACACACTCTCCCTCTCTCTCCCACACACACTCTTCCTTTCTCTCCAACACACACTCTCCCCCTCTCTCCAACAAACACACACTCCCTCTCTCTCCCACTTATACACTCTCCCTCTGTCTCCCACAAATACAGTCACTCTCTCTCTCCCACACAAACTTCCCACTCTATTGCACACACACTCTCTCCCTGTCTCTCCCCCATACACTCCCTCTCTCCCTCACTCACAAACTCTCCCTCGCTCTTCCCCACATACACTCTCCCTCTCTCTCCCATGAACACACGCTCACTCTCTCTCCCACACACTATCACTCTCTCTCCCAAACACTCACACTCCCTCTGTCTACCACACACACTCTCCCTCTCTCTCCCACACACACACTCTCCCACTCTCTCCCACACACACAATCTCCCTCTCTCTCGCACACACACTCTCCCTTCCTCTCCCACACACACTCTCCCTCTCTCTCCCACATACACTCTCCCTCTCTCTCCCACACACACAATCTCCCTCTCTCTCCCACGCACACACTCTACCTCTCTCTCCCACACACACTCTCCCATCCTCACCCACATACACTTTCCCACCTTCTCCCACATATACATTCTTTTTGTCTCTCCCACAGATAAATTCTCCTTCTTTCTCCCACACACACACACTATCACTCTCTCTCCCACACACACACTCTCCCTCTCTCTCCCACACACAAACTCTCCCTCTCTCTCCCACACACACTCTCCCTCTCTCTCCCACACCCACACACTCCATCGCTCTCCCTCGCACACACTCTACCTCTCTCTCCTTCACACAAAATCTCCTTCTCTCTCCCACACACACTCTCCTTCTCTCTCACACATACACACTTTCATCTCTCTTCCCCATACAGTCGCTCCCTCTCCCACACACACACTCTCCCACTCTCTCCCAAACTCAGTCTCCCTCTCTCTCCAACACACACTCTCCCTCTCGCTCCCACACACAATCTCCCTCTCTCTCCCACACACACTCGCTCTCTCTCTCCCACACACACTCTCCTTCTCTCTCCCACAAACACTGTCCCTCTCTCTCCCAAACAAACTCTCCCTCTCTCTCCCACAGACACTCTCCTTCTCTCTCCCAAACATGCTCTCCCTCTCTCTCCCACACACTCTCACACTCTCTCCCTTGCACTCCCTCTCTCTCCCCCACACAAACTCTCGCTCTCTCTCCCACACACACACTCTCCCTCTCTCTCCTACACTCACACTCTCCCTCTCTCTCCCACACATACATTCTCCCTTTCTCTCACACACACACTCTCCCTCTCTCTCCCACACACATTCACCCTCTCTCTCCCACATACATTCCCCCTCTCTCTCCCATACAAATTCTCCCTATCTCTCCCACACATACACTCTCCCTCTCTCTCCAACACATACACTCTCCCTCTCACTCCCACACATACTTTCTCCCTTTCTCTCACACATATACTCTCCCTCTCTCTCCAACACACGTTCTCCCTCTCTCTCCCACATATACACTCTCCCTCTCTCTCCCACACATACACTCATCATCTCTCTCCCACACATACACTCTCCCTCTCTCTCCCACACATACATTCTCCCTTTCTCTCTCACACACACTCTCCCTCTCTCTCCCACACACATTCTCCCTCTCTCTCCCACACATACACTCTCAATCTCTCTCCCACACACACACTCTCATACTCTCTCCCACACACACACTCTCATTCTCTCTCCCACACACATTCTCCCTCTCTCTCCCACACATACACTCTCAATCTCTCTCCCACACACACACTCTCATACTCTCTCCCACACACACACTCTCATTCTCTCTCCCACACACACTCTCCCTCTCTCTCCCTCACAGACACTCTCCCTCTCTCACCCACACACACACTCTCCCGCTCTCACCCACATATAAACTCTCCCTCTCTCTCCCGTAAATGTTCTCTCCTTCAATCTCCGACACACACTCTCCCTCTCTCTCCCACACACACATTCTCTGTCTCTCTCCCACATACATTCTCCCACCCTCTCCCCGCACACGGATTCTCCCTGTCTTTCCCACAGATACACTCTCCCTCTCTCTCCCACTCACATCTCACTCTCTCTCCCACACACAGTCTCAATCTCTCTCCCCATACACTCCCTCTCCTCTCCCCACATACACACTCTCGCTCTCTCTCCCCACACATACACACTCCCTCTCTCTCCCACACACACAGTCTCGCTCTCTCCCACAAACCCACACTTCCCCTTCTCTCCCATACACGCACACTTCCTTCTCTCTCCCACACATACACTCACCCTCTGTCTCCCACACACAAACACACTCCTCTCTCTCACACATATACACTCTCACTTTCTCTCCCAAACATAAACTCACCCTCTCCCACACACACACTCTCCCTCTCTCTCCTACACACACACTCTCCCTCTCTCTCCCACACACACACTCTCCCTCTCTCTCCCACACACACTCTCCCTCCGTCTCCCACACACACTCACCCTTCCTCTCCCACACATACATTCTCCTTGTCTCTCCCACAGATAAACTTACCCATTCTCTCTCCCACACACACTATCACTCTCTCTCCCCACACACGCG
>JANJGN010004255.1:0-35097 GCA_026770705.1 Isurus oxyrinchus | reverse complement strand
CCACACTCTCTCTCTCTCACCATCACCCCCACACTCTCTCCCTCCCACCATCATCCCCACACTCTCTCTCCCTCTGTCACCCCCACACTCTCTCTCTCACCGTCACCCGCACACTCTCTCTCCCACTGTCACCCCCCACATTCTCTCTCTCTCACCATCACCCTCACATTCTCTCTCTCCCACCGTCACCCCCACATTCTCTCTCTCCCACCGTCACCCCCACACTCTCTCTCTCTCACCATCACGCCCACACTCTCTCTCCCCCCGTCACCCCCCCACATTCCCTCTCCCACCGTCACCCCCACACTCTCTCTCTCCCACTGTCACCCCCATTCTCTCGCTCCCACCGTCACCCCTACACTCTCTCTCCCACCGTCACCCCCACTCTCTCTCTCTCACCGTCACCCCCACTCTCTCTCTCTCACCGTCACCCCCACTCTCTCTCTTCCACCGTCACCCACACACTCTCTCTCCGCACAATCACCCCCACTCTCTCTCTCCCACCGACACCCACACACTCTCCCATCGTCAACCCCACACTCTGTCCCACCGCCATCACCCCCACACTCTCTCTCCCACTGTCACCCCCAAACGCTCTCTCTCCCAGCGTCAACCCACACTCTCTCTCCCTCTGTCACCCCCAAACTCTCTTTCTCCCACCGTCACCCCCCACACTCTCTCTCCCTCTGTCACCCCCACTCTCTCGCTCCCACCGTCACCCCCACACTCTCTCTCTCCCACCGTCACCCCCACTCTCTCTCTCTCACCATCACCCCCACTCTCTCTCTCCCACCGTCACCCACACACTCTCTCTCCCCACCATCACCCTCACACTCTCTCTCCCACCGTCACCCCCACATTCTCTCTCTCCCACCGTCACCCTCACTCTCTCTCTCCCACTGTCACCCCCAAACTCTCTGTCTCCGCACCGCCACCCCCACTCTCTCTCTCCACCGTCACCCCCGCACTCCCTCTCCCCACTGTCACCCCCAAACTCTCTGTCTCTGCACCGCCACCCCCACTCTCTCTATCTCCCACCGTCACCCCCACACTCTCTCTCTCCCACCGTTACCCCCACTCTGTCTCTCTTACCATCACCCCCACTCTCTCTCCCACCGTCACCCACACACTCTCTCTCCCCACCTTCACCCCCACTCTCTCTCTCCCACCGTCACCCCCACACTCTCTCTCTCCCTCCGTCACCCCCCACACCCTATCTCTCACCATCACCCCCACACTCTCTCTCCCTCCGTCACCCCTACACTCTCTCTCTCTCACCGTCAACCCTACACTCTCTCTCTCCCACCGTCACCCCCAAACTCTCTCTCTCCCACCATCAACCCATACTCTCTCTCCCACCGTCATCCCCCACTCTGTCTCTCGCACCGTCACCCCACACTCTCTCTCCCCACTGTTACCCCCCAAGCACTCTGTCTCCCACCATCAACCCACATTCTCTCTCCCGCCGTCACCCACACACTCTCTCTCTCCCACCATCACCCCACACTCTCTCTCAACCATCACCCCCACACTCTCTCTCTCCCACCGTCACCCCCACACCTCTCTCTCTCACCATCACCCCCACACTCTCTCTCTCTCACCATCACCCCCACACTCTCTCCCTCCCACCATCATCCCCACACTCTCTCTCCCTCTGTCACCCCCACACTCTCTCTCTCACAGTCACCCGCACACACTCTCTCTCCCACTGTCACCCCCACATTCTCTCTCTCTCACCATCACCCTCACATTCTCTCTCTCCCACCGTCACCCCCACATTCTCTCTCTCCCACCGTCACCCCCACACTCTCTCTCTCTCACCATCACCCCCACACTCTCTCTCCCTCCGTCACCCCCACATTCTCTCTCCCACCGTCACCCCCACACTCTCTCTCTCCCACTGTCACCCCCGTTCTCTCGCTCCCACCGTCACCCCTACACTCTCTCTCCCACCGTCACCCCCCACTCTCTCTCTCTCACCGTCACCCCCACTCTCTCCTCTCTCACCATCACCCCCACTCTCTCTCTCTCACCATCACCCCCCACTCTCTCTCTTCCACCGTCACCCACACACTCTCTCTCCCCACAATCACCCCACTCTCTCTCTCCCACCGACACCCACACACTCTCCCATCGTCAACCCACACTCTGTCCCACCGCCATCACCCCCACACTCTCTCTCCCACTGTCACCCCCAAACGCTCTCTCTCCCAGCGTCAACCCACACTCTCTCTCCCTCTGTCACCCCAAACTCTCTTTCTCCCACCGTCACCCCCACACTCTCTCTCCCTCTGTCACCCCCACTCTCTCGCTCCCACCGTCACCCCCACACTCTCTCTCTCCCACCGTCACCCCCACTCTCTCTCTCTCACCATCACCCCCACTCTCTCTCTCCCACCGTCACCCACACACTCTCTCTCCCCACCATCACCCTCACACTCTCTCTCCCACCGTCACCCCCACATTCTCTCTCTCCCACCGTCACCCTCACTCCCTCTCCCCACTGTCACCCCCCAAACTCTCTGTCTCTGCACCGCCACCCCCACTCTCTCTATCTCCCACCGTCACCCCCACACTCTCTCTCTCCCACCGTTACCCCCACTCTGTCTCTCTTACCATCACCCCCACTCTCTCTCCCACCGTCACCCACACACTCTCTCTCCCCACCTTCACCCCCACTCTCTCTCTCCCACCGTCACCCCCACTCTCTCTCTCCCACCGTTACCCCCACACTCTCTCTCCCACCGTTACCCCACACTCTCTCTCCCACCGTAACCCCCACACTCTCTCTCCCACCATCACCCCCACACTCTCTCTACCCACCGTCACCCCCACACTCTCTCTCCCCACTGTCACCCCCAACCTCTCTCTCTCCCACCATTATCCCCACACTCTCTCTCCCACCGTAACCCCCACACTCTCTCTCCCACCATCACCCCCACACTCTCTCTACCCACCGTCACCCCCACACTCTCTCTCCCCACTGTCACCCCCAACCTCTCTCTCTCCCACCATCATCCCCACACTCTCTCTCCCTCTGTCACCCCCACACTCTCTCTCTCACCGTCACCCCCACACACTCTCTCTCCCAGCGTCACCCCCACACTCTCTCTCTCTCTCACCATCACCCCCACATTCTCTCTCTCCCACCGTCACCTCCACACTCTCTCTCTCTCACCATCACCCCCACACTCTCTCTCCCTCCGTCACCCCCACATTCTCTCTCCCACCGTCACCCCTGCACTCTCTCTCTCCCACTGTCACCCCCACTCTCTCTCTCCCACCGTCACCGCCACTCTCTCTCTCTCACCATCATCCCCACTCTCTCTCTCCCACCGTCACCCACACACTCTCTCTCCCATCATCACCCCCACTCTCTCTCTCCCACCGTCACCCCCACACTCTCTCTCCCACTGTCACCCTCAAACGCTCTCTCTCCCACCGTCACCCCACACTCTCTCTCCCTCTGTCACCCCCACACTCTCTCGCTCCCACTGTCACCCTCAAACGCTCTCTCTCCCACCGTCACCCCCACACTCTCTCTCCCTCTGTCACCCCCACACTCTCTCGCTCCCAGCATCACCCCCAAACACTCTCTCTCCTACCGTCACCCCAACATCTCTCTCTCCCACCGTCACCCTCACTCCCTCTCCCCACTGTCACCCCCAAACTCTCTGTCTCTGCACCGCCACCCCCACTCTCTCTATCTCCCACCGTCACCCCCACACTCTCTCTCTCCCACCGTTACCCCCACTCTGTCTCTCTTACCATCACCCCCACTCTCTCTCCCACCGTCACCCACACACTCTCTCTCCCACCTTCACCCCCACTCTCTCTCTCCCACCGTCACCCCCACTCTCTCTCTCCCACCGTTACCCCCACACTCTCTCTCCCACCGTTACCCCCACACTCTCTCTCCCACCGTAACCCCCACACTCTCTCTCCCACCATCACCCCCACACTCTCTCTACCCACCGTCACCCCCACACTCTCTCTCCCCACTGTCACCCCCAACCTCTCTCTCTCCCACCATTATCCCCACACTCTCTCTCCCACCGTAACCCCCACACTCTCTCTCCCACCATCACCCCCACACTCTCTCTACCCACCGTCACCCCCACACTCTCTCTCCCCACTGTCACCCCCAACCTCTCTCTCTCCCACCATCATCCCCACACTCTCTCTCCCTCTGTCACCCCCACACTCTCTCTCTCACCGTCACCCCCACACACTCTCTCTCCCAGCGTCACCCCCACACTCTCTCTCTCTCTCACCATCACCCCCACATTCTCTCTCTCCCACCGTCACCTCCACACTCTCTCTCTCTCACCATCACCCCCACACTCTCTCTCCCTCCGTCACCCCCACATTCTCTCTCCCACCGTCACCCCTGCACTCTCTCTCTCCCACTGTCACCCCCACTCTCTCTCTCCCACCGTCACCGCCACTCTCTCTCTCTCACCATCATCCCCACTCTCTCTCTCCCACCGTCACCCACACACTCTCTCTCCCCATCATCACCCCCACTCTCTCTCTCCCACCGTCACCCCCACACTCTCTCTCCCACTGTCACCCTCAAACGCTCTCTCTCCCACCGTCACCCCCACACTCTCTCTCCCTCTGTCACCCCCACACTCTCTCGCTCCCACTGTCACCCTCAAACGCTCTCTCTCCCACCGTCACCCCCACACTCTCTCTCCCTCTGTCACCCCCACACTCTCTCGCTCCCAGCATCACCCCCAAACACTCTCTCTCCTACCGTCACCCCAACATCTCTCGCTCCCACCATCACCCCCACACACTCTCTCTCCCACTGTCACCCCCACACTCTCTCGCTCCCACCATCACCCCAACACTCTCTCACCGTCACCCCCACACTCTCTCTCTCCCACTGTCACCCCCACACTCTCTCTCTCCCACCGTCAACCCCACACTCTCTCTCGTCCACCGTCACCCCCAAACTCTCTCTCTCCCACCCTCACCCCCACACTCTCTCTCCCACCTTCAGCCCCACACTCTCTCTCCCTCTGCAAACCCCACACTCTCTCTCTCTCTGTCACCCCCACACTCTCTCTCTCCCACCTTCACCCCACACTCTCTCTCCCACCGTCACTCCAAAACTCTCTCTCCCACCGTCACCATCACACTCTCTCTCCTACCGTCACCCCCAGACTCTCTCTCCCCATCGTCACCCCCACACTCTCTCTCTCCCTCCGTCACCCCCACACTCTCTCTCTCACCATCACCCCCACACTCTCTCTCCCACTGTCACCCCCACACTCTCTCTCCCACTGTCACCCCCAAACTCTCTCTCTCCCACCATCAACCCATACTCTCTCTCCCACCGTCATCCCCCACTCTGTCTCTCGCACCGTCACCCCACACTCCCTCTACCCACTGTTACCCCCAAACACTCTGTCTCCCACCATCAACCCACATTCTCTCTCCCGCTGTCACCCACACACTCTCTCTCTCCCACCATCACCCCACACTCTCGCTCACTATCACCTCCACACTCTCTCTCTCCCACCGTCACCCCCACACTCTCTCTCTCTCACCATCACCCCCACACTCTCTCCCTCCGACCATCATCCCCACACTCTCTCTCCCTCTGTCACCCCCACACTCTCTCTCTCTCACCGTCACCCCCACACTCTCTCTCTCCCACAGTCACCCCCACACTCTCTCGCTCTCACCATCACCCACACATTCTCTCTCTCCCACCGTCACCATCACACTCTCTCTCCCTCCGTCAACCCCAAAGTCTCTCTCTCTCACCATCACCCCCACACTCTCTCTCCCTCCGTCACCCCCACATTCTCTCTCCCACCGTCACCCCCACACTCTCTCTCTCCCACTGTCACCCCCACTCTCTCGCTCCCACCGTCACACCTACACTCTCTCTCTCACCATCACCCGCACTCTCTCTCTCCCACCGTCACCCCTACACTCTCTCTCTCACCATCACCCCCACTCTCTCTCTCCCACCGTCACCGCCACTCTCTCTCTCTCACCATCATCCCCACTCTCTCTCTCCCACCGTCACCCACACACTCTCTCTCCCCACCATCACCCCCACTCTCTCTCTCCCACCTTCACCCACACACTCTCCCACCGTCACCCCCACACTCTCTCTCCCACTGTCACCCCCAAATGCTCTCTCTCCCACCGTCACCCCCACACTCTCTCTCCCTCTCTCACCCCCACACTCTCTCTCTCTCACCATCACCCCCACACTCTCTCTCTCCCACTGTCACCCCCACACTCTTTCTCTCACCATCACTCCCACATTCTCTCTCTCCCACCGTCACCATCACACTCTCTCTCCCACCTTCACCCCACACTCTCTCTCCCGCCGTCACCCCCCAAACTCTCTCTCTCCCACCGTCACCATCACACTCTCTCTCCTACCGTCACCCCCAGACTCTCTCTCCCCACTGTCACCCCCACACTCTCTCTCTCCCTCCGTCACCCCCCACACTCTCTCTCTCACCATCACCCCCACACTCTCTCTCCCTCCGTCACCCCTACACTCTCTCTCTCTCACCGTCAACCCTACACTCTCTCTCTCCCACCGTCACCCCCAAACTCTCTCTCTCCCACCATCAACCCACACTCTCTCTCCCTCCGTCACCCCCACATTCTCTCTCCCACCATCACCCACACACTCTCTCTCTCCCACTGTCACCCCCACTCTCTCGCTCCCACCGTCACCCCTACACTCTCTCTCCCACCGTCACCCCCACTCTCTCTCTCTCACCGTCACCCCCACTCTCTCTCTCTCACCATCACCCCCACTCTCTCTCTTCCACCGTCACCCACACACTCTCTCTCCCCACAATCACCCCCACTCTCTCTCTCCCACCGACACCCACACACACTCCCATCGTCAACCCCACACTCTGTCCCACCACCGTCACCCCCACACTCTCTCTCCCACTGTCATCCCCAAACGCTCTCTCTCCCAGCGTCAACCCACACTCTCTCTCCCTCTGTCACCCCCAAACTCTCTTTCTCCCACCGTCACCCCAACACTCTCTCTCCCTCTGTCACCCCCACTCTCTCGCTCCCACCGTCACCCCCACACTCTCTCTCTCCCACCGTCACCCCCACTCTCTCTCTCTCACCATCACCCCCACTCTCTCTCTCCCACCGTCACCCACACACTCTCTCTCCCCACCATCACCCTCACACTCTCTCTCCCACCGTCACCCCCACATTCTCTCTCTCCCACCGTCACCCTCACTCTCTCTCTCCCACTGTCACCCCCAAACTCTCTGTCTCTGCACCGCCACCCCCCACTCTCTCTCTCCCACCGTCACCCCCGCACTCCCTCTCCCCACTGTCACCCCCAAACTCTCTGTCTCTGCACCGCCACCCCCACTCTCTCTATCTCCCACCGTCACCCCCACACTCTCTCTCCCACTGTCACCCTCAAACGCTCTCTCTCCCACCGTCACCCCCACACTCTTTGTCCCTCTGTCACCCCCACACTCTCTCGCTCCCACTGTCACCCTCAAACGCTCTCTCTCCCACCGTCACCCCCCACACTCTCTCTCCCTCTGTCACCCCCACACTCTCTCGCTCCCAGCATCACCCCCAAACACTCTCTCTCCTACCGTCACCCCAACATCTCTCGCTCCCACCATCACCCCCACACACTCTCTCTCCCACTGTCACCCCCACACTCTCTCGCTCCCACCATCACCCCAACACTCTCTCACCGTCACCCCCACACTCTCTCTCTCCCACTGTCACCCCCACACTCTCTCTCTCCCACCGTCAACCCCACACTCTCTCTCGTCCACCGTCACCCCCAAACTCTCTCTCTCCCACCCTCACCCCCACACTCTCTCTCCCACCGTCAGCCCCACACTCTCTCTCCCACCGTCACCCCCAAACTCTCTCTCTCCCACTGTCACCATCACACTCTCTCTCCTACCGTCACTCCCAGACTCTCTCTCCCCATCGTCACCCCCACACTCTCTCTCTCCCTCCGTCACCCCCACACTCTATCTCTCACCATCACCCCCACACTCTCTCTCCCTCCGTCACCCCTACACTCTCTCTCTCTCACCGTCAACCCTACACTCTCTCTCTCCCACCGTCACCCCCAAACTCTCTCTCTCCCACCATCAACCCATACTCTCTCTCCCACCGTCATCCCCCACTCTGTCTCTCGCACCGTCACCCCACACTCTCTCTCCCCACTGTTACCCCCCAAGCACTCTGTCTCCCACCATCAACCCACATTCTCTCTCCCACCGTCACCCACACACTCTCTCTCTCCCACCATCACCCCACACTCTCTCTCACTCACCATCACCCCCACACTCTCTCCCTCCCACCATCATCCCCACACTCTCTCTCCCTCTGTCACCCCCACACTCTCTCTCTCACCGTCACCCGCACAGACTCTCTCTCCCACTGTCACCCCCACATTCTCTATCTCTCACCATCACCCCCACATTCTCTCTCTCCCACCGTCACCCCCACATTCTCTCTCTCCCACCGTCACCCCCACACTCTCTCTCTCTCACCATTACCCCACACTCTCTCTCCCTCCGTCACCCCCACATTCTCTCTCCCACCGTCACCCCCACACTCTCTCCCACTGTCACCCCTACACTCTTTCTCCCACCGTCACCCCCACTCTCTCTCTCTCACCGTCACCCCCACTCTCTCTCTCTCACCATCACCCCCACTCTCTCTCTTCCACCGTCACCCACAACTCTCTCTCCCCACAATCACCCCCACTCTCTCTCTCCCACCGACACACACACACACTCCCATCGTCAACCCCACACTCTGTCCCACCACCGTCACCCCCACACTCTCTCTCCCACTGTCACCCCCAAACGCTCTCTCTCCCAGCGTCAACCCACACTCTCTCTCCCTCTGTCACCCCCAAACTCTCTTTCTCCCACCGTCACCCCCACACTCTCTCTCCCTCTGTCACCCCCACACTCTCTCTCTCTCACCATCACCCCCACACTCTCTCTCCCTCTGTCACCCCCACTCTCTCGCTCCCACCGTCACCCCCACACTCTCTCTCTCCCACCGTCACCCCCACTCTCTCTCTCTCACCATCACCCCCCACTCTCTCTCTCCCACCGTCACCCACACACTCTCTCTCCCCACCATCACCCTCACACTCTCTCTCCCACCGTCACCCCCCAAATTCTCTCTCTGCCACCGTCACCCTCACTCTCTCTCTCCCACTGTCACCCCCAAACTCTCTGTCTCCGCACCGCCACCCCCACTCTCTCTCTCCCACCGTCACCCCCGCACTCCCTCTCCCCACTGTCACCCCCAAACTCTCTGTCTCTGCACCGCCACCCCCCACTCTCTCTATCTCCCACCGTCACCCCCACACTCTCTATCTCCCACCGTCACCCCCACACTCTCTCTCTCCCACCGTTACCCCCACTCTCTCTCTCTTACCATCACCCCCACTCTCTCTCCCACCGTCACCCACACACTCTCTCTCCCCACCTTCACCCCCACTCTCTCTCTCCCGCCATCATCCCCACATTCTCTCTCCCTCTGTCACCCCCACACTCTCTCTCTCACCGTCACCCCCACACACTCTCTCTCCCACCGTCACCCCCACACTCTCTCTCTCTCTCTCACCATCACCCCCACATTCTCTCTCTCCCACCGTGACCCCCACACACTCTCTCTCCCACCGTCACCCCCACACTCTCTCTCTCTCACCATCACCCCCACACTCTCTCTCCCTCCGTCACCCCCACATTCTCTCTCCCTCCATCACCCCTACACTCTCTCTCTCCCACTGTCACCCCCACTCTCTCTCTCCCACCGTCACCCCTACACTCTCTCTCTCACCATCACCCCCACTCTCTCTCTCCCACCGTCACCGCCACTCACTCTCTCTCACCATCATCCCCACTCTCTCTCTCCCACCGTCACCCACACACTCTCTCTCCCCACCATCACCCCCACTCTCTCTCTCCCACCGACACCCACACACTCTCCCATCGTCAACCCCACACTCTGTCTCTCCCACCGTCACCCCCACGCACTCTCTCCCACTGTCACCCCCAAACGCTCTCTCTCCCACACTCACCCCCACACTCTCTCTCCCTCTGCAACCCCCACACTCTCTCTCTCTCTGTCACCCCCACACTCTCTCTCTCCCACCTTCACCCCACACTCTCTCTCCCACCGTCACCCCCAAACTCTCTCTCTCCCACCGTCACCATCACACTCTATCTCCTACCGTCACCCCCAGACTCTCTCTCCCCATCGTCACCCCCACACTCTCTCTCTCCCTCCGTCACCCCCACACTCTCTCTCTCACCATCACCCCCACACTCTCTCTTCCTCCGTCACCCCTACACTCTCTCTCTCTCACCGTCAACCCTACACTCTCTCTCTCTCACCGTCAACCCTACACTCTCTCTCTCTCCCACCGTCACCCCCAAACTCTCTCTCTCCCACCATCAACCCATACTCTCTCTCCCACCGTCATCCCCCCACTCTGTCTCTCGCACCGTCACCCCACACTCCCTCTACCCACTGTTACCCCCAAACACTCTGTCTCCCACCATCAACCCACATTCTCTCTCCCGCCGTCACCCACACACTCTCTCTCTCCCACCATCACCCCACACTCTCTCTCACCATCACCTCCACACTCTCTCTCTCCCACCGTCACCCCACACTCTCTCTCTCTCACCATTACCCCCACACTCTCTCCCTCCCACCATCATCCCCACACTCTCTCTCCGTCTGTCACCCCCACACTCTCTCTCTCTCACCGTCACCCCCCACACTCTCTCTCTCCCACCGTCACCCCCACACTCTCTCGCTCTCACCATCACCCACACATTCTCTCTCTCCCACCGTCACCATCACACTCTCTCTCCCTCCGTCAACCCCAAAGTCTCTCTCTCTCACCATCACTCCCACACTCTCTCTCCCTCCGTCACCCCCACATTCTCTCTCCCACCGTCACCCCCACACCCTCTCTCTCCCACTGTCACCCCCACTCTCTCGCTCCCACCGTCACACCTACACTCTCTCTCTCATCATCACCCGCACTCTCTCTCTCCCACCGTCACCCCTACACTCTCTCTCTCACCATCACCCCCACTCTCTCTCTCCCACCGTCACCGCCACTCTCTCTCTCTCACCATCATCCCCACTCTCTCTCTCCCACCGTCACCCACACACTCTCTCTCCCCACCATCACCCCCACTCTCTCTCTCCCACCATCACCCACACACTCTCCCATCGTCAACCCCACACTCTGTCTCTCCCACCGTCACCGCCACACTCTCTCTCCCACTGTCACCCCCAAACGCTTTCTCTCCCACCCTCAACCCACACTCTCTCTCCCTCCGTCACCCCCAAACTCTCTCTCTCCCACCGTCACCCCCCACACTCTCTCTCCCTCACCATCACCCCCACTCTCTCTCTCCCACCGTCACCCACACACTCTCCCATCGTCAACCCCACACTCTGTCTCTCCCACCGTCACCCCCACACTCTCTCTCCCACTGTCACCCCCAAACGCTCTCTCTCCCACCGTCACCCCCACACTCTCTCTCCCTCTGTCACCCCCACACTCTCTCTCTCTCAGCATCACGCCCACACTCTCTCTCTCCCACCGTCACCCCACACTCTCTCTCTCTCACCATCACCCCCACACGCTCTCACTCCCACCATCATCCCCACACTCTCTCTCCCTCTGTCACCCCCACACTCACTCTCTCTCACCGTCACCCCCACACACTCTCTCTCCCACCGTCACCCCCACACTCTCTCTCTCTCACCATCACCCCCAGACTCTCTCTCCCTCCGTCACCCCCACATTCTCTCTCCCACCGTCACCCCCACACTCTCTCTCTCCCACTGTCACCCCCACTCTCTCGCTCCCACCATCACCCCTACACTCTCTCTCTCACCATCACCCCCACCGTCACCCCTACACTCTCTCTCTCACCATCACCCCCACTCTCTCTCTCCCACCGTCACCCCCACTCTCTCTCTCTCACCATCACCCCCACTCTCTCTCTCCCACCGTCACCCACACACTCTCTCTCCCCACCATCACCCCCACTCTCTCTCTCCCACCGACACCCACACACTCTCCCACCGTCAACCCCACACTCTGTCTCTCCCACTGTCACCGCCACACTCTCTCTCCCACCGTAACCCCCACTCTCTCTCTCCCACCATCACCACCACACTCTCTCTACCCACCGTCACCCCCACACTCTCTCTCCCCACTATCACCCCCAACCTCTCCCTCTCCCACCATCAACCCACACTCTCTGTTCCATCGTCACCCCCAGACTCTCTCTCTCCCACCGTCACCCACACACTCTCTCTCCCACAGTCACCCCCAAACTTTCTCTCCCTCCGTCACCCCCAAACTGTCTCTCTCCCATCGTCACCCCCACAGTCTCTCTCTCCCACTATACTCCCACACTCTCTCTCTCACCATCACCCCCACACCCTCTCACTCTCACCATTGCCCCCACACTCTCTCCCTCCCACCATCATCCCCACACTCTCTCTCCCTCTGTCACCCCCACACTCTCTCTCTCTCACCGTCACCCCCACACACTCTCTCTCCCACTGTCACCCCCACACTCTCTCTCTCTCACCATCACCCCCACATTCTCTCTCTCCCACCGTCACCCCCACACTCTCCCTCTCTCACCATCACTCCCACACTCTCTCCCTCCGTCACCCCCACATTCTCTCTCCCACTGTCACCCCCAAACACTCTCTCTCCCACCGTCAACCCACACTCTCTCTCCCTCCGTCACCCCACACTCTCTCTCCCACTGTCACCCCCAAACTCTCTCTCTCCCACCGTCACCATCACACTCTCTCTCCTACCAACACCCCCAGACTCTCTCTCCCCACCGTCACCCCCACACTCTCTCTCTCCCGCCGTCACCCCCACACTCTCTCTCTCACCATCACCCCCACACTCTCTCTCCCTCCGTCACCCCTACACTCTCTCTCTCTCACCGTCAACCCTACACTCTCTCTGTCCCACCGTCATCCCCAAACTCTCTCTCTCCCACCTTCACCCCCACACTCTCTCTCCCTCTGTCACCCCCACACTCTCTCTCTCTCACCATCACCCCTACACTCTCTCTCTCCCACTGTCACCCCCACACTCTCTCTCGCACCATCACTCCCACATTCTCTCTCTCCCACCGTCACCATCACACTCTCTCTCCCTCCGTCACCCCACACTCTCTCTCCCACCGTCACCCCCACACTCTCTCTCCTACCGTCACCCCAAGACTCTCTCTCCCCACCGTCACCCCCACACTCTCTCTCTCCCGCCGTCACCCCCACACTCTCTCTCTCACCATCACCCCCACACTCTCTCTCCCTCCGTCACCACTACACTCTCTCTCTCTCACCGTCAACCCTACACTCTCTCTGTCCCACCGTCACCCCCAAACTCTCTCTCTCCCACCATCAACCCATACTCTCTCTCCCACCGTCATCCCCACACTCTGTCTCTCGCACCATCACCCCCACACTCTCTCTCCCCACTGTTACCCCCAAACACTCTGTCTCCCACCATCAACCCACATTCTCTCTCCCGCCGTCACCCACACACTCTCTCTCTCCCACCATCACCCCTACACTCTCTCTCTCACCATCACCCCCACACTCTCTCTCTCCCACCGTCACCCCCACACTCTCTCTCTCACCATCACCCCCACACGCTCTCACTCCCACCATCATCCCCACACTCTCTCTCCCTCTGTCACCCCCACACTCTCTCTCTCTCACCGTCACCCCCACACACTCTCTCTCCCACCGTCACCCCCACACTCTCTCTCTCCCACCATCACCCCACACTCTCTCTCTCTCACCATTACCCCCACACTCTCTCACTCCCACCATCATCCCCACACTCTCTCTCCCTCTGTCACCCCCACACTCTCTCTCTCTCACCGTCACCCCCACACACTCTCTTTCCCACTGACACCCCCACACTCTCTCTCTCACCATCACCCCCACATTCTCTCTCTCCCACCGTCACCCCCACACTCTCTCTCTCTCACCATCACCCCCACACTCTCTCTCCCTCCGTCACCCCCACATTCTCTCTCCCACCGTCACCCCATACTCTCTCTCTCCCACTGTCACCCCCACTCTCTCTCTCCCACCGTCACCCCTACACTCTCTCTCTCACCATCACCCCCACTCTCTCTCTCCCACCGTCACCCCTACACTCTCTCTCTCACCATCACCCCCACTCTCTCTCTCCCACCGTCACCCCCACTCTCTCTCTCTCACCATCACCCCCACTCTCTCTCTCCCACCGTCACCCACACACTCTCTCTCCCCCCCATCACCCCCACTCTCTCTCTCCCACCGACACCCACACACTCTCCCACCGTCAACCCCACACTCTTTCTCTCCCACTGTCACCCCCACACTCTCTCTCCCACTGTCACCCCCAAACGCTCTCTCTCCCACCGTCAACCCACACTCTCTCTCCCTCCGTCACCCCCAAACTCTCTCTCTCCCACCGTCACCCCCACACTCTCTCTCCCTCTGTCACCCCTACTCTCTCGCTCCCACCGTCACCCCCACACTCTCTCTCTCCCACCGTCACCCCCCGCTCTCTCTCTCTCACCATCACCCCCAGTCTCTCTCTCCCACCGTCACCCACACACTCTCTCTCCCCACCATCACCCTCACACTCTCTCTCCCACCGTCACCCCCACATTCTCTCTCTCCCACCGTCACCCTCACACTCTCTCTCCCACTGTCACCTCCAAACTCTCTGTCTCCCCACCGCCACCCCCACTCTCTCTCTTTCCCACCGTCACCCCCGCACTCCCTCTCCCCACTGTCACCCCCAAACTCTCTGTCTCCCCACCGCCACCCCCACTCTCTCTCTCTCCCACCGTCACCCCCCGCACTCCCTCTCCCCACTGTCACCCCCAAACTCTCTGTCTCCGCACCGCCTCCCCCACTCTCTCTATCTCCCACCGTCACCCCCACACTCTCTCTCTCCCACCGTCACCCCCCACTCTCTCTCTCTCCCACCGTCACCCCCACTCTCTCTCTCTCACCATCACCCCCACTCTCTCTCCCACCGTCACCCACACACTCTCTCTCCCCACCATCACCCCCACTCTCTCTCTCCCTCCGTCACCCCCACACTCTCTCTCCCACCGTTACCCCCACACGCTCTCTCCCACCGTAACCCCCACTCTCTCTCTCCCACCATCACCCCCACATTCTCTCTACCCACCGTCACCCCCACACTCTCTCTGCCCACTGTCACCCCCAACCTCTCTCTCTCCCACCATCAACCCACACTCTCTGTTCCATCGTCACCCCCCACACTCTCTCTCTCCCACCGTCACCCACACACTCTCTCTCCCACAGTCACCCCCAAACTCTCTCTCCCTCCGTCACCCCCAAACTCTCTCTCTCCCATCGTCACCCCCACACTCTCTCTCTCTCACCGTCAACCCTACACTCTCTCTGTCCCACCGTCATCCCCAAACTCTCTCTCTCCCACCTTCACCCCCACACTCTCTCTCCCTCTGTCACCCCCACACTCTCTCTCTCTCACCATCACCCCTACACTCTCTCTCTCCCACTGTCACCCCCACACTCTCTCTCGCACCATCACTCCCACATTCTCTCTCTCCCACCGTCACCATCACACTCTCTCTCCCTCCGTCACCCCACACTCTCTCTCCCACCGTCACCCCCACACTCTCTCTCCTACCGTCACCCCAAGACTCTCTCTCCCCACCGTCACCCCCACACTCTCTCTCTCCCGCCGTCACCCCCCACACTCTCTCTCTCACCGTCACCCCCACACTCTCTCTCCCTCCGTCACCCCTACACTCTCTCTCTCTCACCGTCAACCCTACACTCTCTCTGTCCCACCGTCACCCCCAAACTCTCTCTCTCCCACCATCAACCCATACTCTCTCTCCCACCGTCATCCCCACACTCTGTCTCTCGCACCATCACCCCCACACTCTCTCTCCCCACTGTTACCCCCAAACACTGTCTCCCACCATCAACCCACATTCTCTCTCCCGCCGTCACCCACACACTCTCTCTCCCACCATCACCCCTACACTCTCTCTCTCACCATCACCCCCACACTCTCTCTCTCCCACCGTCACCCCCACACTCTCTCTCTCACCATCACCCCCACACGCTCTCACTCCCACCATCATCCCCACACTCTCTCTCCCTCTGTCACCCCCACACTCTCTCTCACCGTCACCCCCACACACTCTCTCTCCCACCGTCACCCCCACACTCTCTCTCTCCCACCATCACCCCACACTCTCTCTCTCTCACCATTACCCCCACACTCTCTCACTCCCACCATCATCCCCACACTCTCTCTCCCTCTGTCACCCCCACACTCTCTCTCTCTCACCGTCACCCCCACACACTCTCTCTCCCACTGACACCCCCACACTCTCTCTCTCACCATCACCCCCACATTCTCTCTCTCCCACCGTCACCCCCACACTCTCTCTCTCTCACCATCACCCCCACACTCTCTCTCCCTCCGTCACCCCCACATTCTCTCTCCCACCGTCACCCCATACTCTCTCTCTCCCACTGTCACCCCCACTCTCTCTCTCCCACCGTCACCCCTACACTCTCTCTCTCACCATCACCCCCCACTCTCTCTCTCCCACCGTCACCCCTACACTCTCTCTCTCACCATCACCCCCACTCTCTCTCTCCCACCGTCACCCCCACTCTCTCTCTCTCACCATCACCCCCACTCTCTCTCTCCCACCGTCACCCACACACTCTCTCTCCCCCCCATCACCCCCACTCTCTCTCTCCCACCGACACCCACACACTCTCCCACCGTCAACCCCACACTCTTTCTCTCCCACTGTCACCCCCACACTCTCTCTCCCACTGTCACCCCCAAACGCTCTCTCTCCCACCGTCAACCCACACTCTCTCTCCCTCCGTCACCCCCAAACTCTCTCTCTCCCACCGTCACCCCCCACACTCTCTCTCCCTCTGTCACCCCTACTCTCTCGCTCCCACCGTCACCCCCACACTCTCTCTCTCCCACCGTCACCCCCGCTCTCTCTCTCTCACCATCACCCCCAGTCTCTCTCTCCCACCGTCACCCACACACTCTCTCTCCCCACCATCACCCTCACACTCTCTCTCCCACCGTCACCCCCACATTCTCTCTCTCCCACCGTCACCCTCACACTCTCTCTCCCACTGTCACCTCCAAACTCTCTGTCTCCCCACCGCCACCCCCACTCTCTCTCTCTCCCACCGTCACCCCCGCACTCCCTCTCCCCACTGTCACCCCCAAACTCTCTGTCTCCCCACCGCCACCCCCACTCTCTCTCTCTCCCACCGTCACCCCCGCACTCCCTCTCCCCACTGTCACCCCCAAACTCTCTGTCTCCGCACCGCCTCCCCCACTCTCTCTATCTCCCACCGTCACCCCCACACTCTCTCTCTCCCACCGTCACCCCCACTCTCTCTCTCTCCCACCGTCACCCCCACTCTCTCTCTCTCACCATCACCCCCACTCTCTCTCCCACCGTCACCCACACACTCTCTCTCCCCACCATCACCCCCACTCTCTCTCTCCCTCCGTCACCCCCACACTCTCTCTCCCACCGTTACCCCCACACGCTCTCTCCCACCGTAACCCCCACTCTCTCTCTCCCACCATCACCCCCACACTCTCTCTACCCACCGTCACCCCCACACTCTCTCTGCCCACTGTCACCCCCAACCTCTCTCTCTCCCACCATCAACCCACACTCTCTGTTCCATCGTCACCCCCACACTCTCTCTCTCCCACCGTCACCCACACACTCTCTCTCCCACAGTCACCCCCAAACTCTCTCTCCCTCCGTCACCTCCAAACTCTCTCTCTCCCATCGTCACCCCCACACTCTCTCTCTCCCACCATAACCACACACTCTCTCTCTCACCATCACCCCCACACCCTCTCACTCTCACCATCGCCCCCACACACTCCCCCTCCCACCATCATCCCCACACTCTCTATCCCTCTGTCACCCCCACAGTCTCTCGCTCTCACTGTCACCCCCACACTCTCTCTCTCTCACCATCACCCCCACATTCTCTCTCTCCCACTGTCACCCCCACACTCTCCCTCTCTCACCATCACTCCCACACTCTCTCCCTCCGTCACCCCCACATTCTCTCTCCCACTGTCACCCCCAAACGCTCTCTCTCCCACCGTCAACCCACACTCTCTCTCCCTCCGTCACCCCCAAACTCTCTCTCTCCCACCCTCACCCCCACACTCTCTCTCCATCTGTCACCCCCACACTCTCTCTCTCTCACCATCACCCCCACACTTTCTCTCTCCCACTGTCACCCCCACACTCTCTCTCTCTCACCATCACCCCCACATTGTCTCTCTCCCACCGTCACCGTCAGACTCTCTCTCCCTCCGTCACCCCACACACTCTCTCCCACCGTCACCCCCAAACTCTCTCTCTCCCACCGTCACCATCACACTCTCTCTCCTACCGTCACCCCCACACTCTCTCTCCCCACCGTCACCCCCACACTCTCTCTCTCCCACCGTCACCCCCACACTCTCTCTCTCACCATCACCCCCACACTCTCTCTCCCTCCGTCACCCCTACACTCTCTCTCTCTCACCGTCATCCCCACACTCTGTCTCTCGCACCGTCACCCCCACACTCTGTCTCCCCATTGTTACCCCCAAACACTCTGTCTCCCACCATCAACCCACATTCTCTCTCCCGCCGTCACCCACACACTCTCTCTCTCCCACCATCAACCCACACACTCTCTCTCCCACTGTCACCCCCAAACTCTCTCTCTCCCACCGTCACCCCACAATCTCTCTCCCTCCGTCACCCCCACGTTCTCTCTCCCACCGTCACCCCCACACTCTCTCTCTCCCACTGTCACCCCCATTCTCTCGCTCCCACCGTCACCCCTACACTCTCTCTCTCACCATCACCCCCACTCTCTCACTCCCACCGTCACCCCTACACTCTCTCTCTCACCATCACCCCCACTCTCTCTCTCCCACCGTCACCCACACACTCTCTCTCCCCACCATCACCCCCAATCTCTCTCTCCCACCGTCACCCACACACTCTCCCACCGTCAACCCCACGCTCTCTCTCCCGCTGTCACCCCCAAACGGTCTCTCTCCGACCGTCAACCCACACTCTCTCTCCCTCTGTCACCCCCAAACTCTCTCTCTCCCACCGTCACCCGCACACTCTCTCTCCCACTGTCACCCCCACTCTCTCGCTCCCACCGTCACCCCCACACTCTCTCTCTCCCACCGTCACCCCCACTCTCTCTCTCTCACCATCACCCCCACTCTCTCTCTCCCACCGTCACCCACACACTCTCTCTCCCCACCATCACCCTCACACTCTCTCTCCCACCGTCACCCCCACATTCTCTCTCTCCCACCGTCACCCTCACTCTCTCTCTCCCACTGTCACCCCCACTCTCTCTCTCTCACCATCACCCCCACTCTCTCTCTCCCACCGTCACCCACACACTCTCTCTCCCCACCATCACCCTCACACTCTCTCTCCCACCGTCACCCCCACATTCTCTCTCTCCCACCGTCACCCTCACTCTCTCTCTCCCATCGTCAACCCCACACTCTGTCTCTCCCACACTCACCCCCACACTCTGTCTCCCTCTGCAACCCCCACACTCTCTCTCCCTCTGTCACCCCCACACTCTCTCTCTCCCACCTTCACCCCACACTCTCTCTCCCACCGTCACCCCCAAACTCTCTCTCTCCCACCGTCACCATCACACTCTCTCTCCTACCGTCACCCCCAGACTCTCTCTCCCCATCGTCACCCCCACACTCTCTCTCTCCCTCCGTCACCCCCACACTCTCTCTCTCACCATCACCCCCACACTCTCTCTCCCTCCGTCACCCCTACACTCTCTCTCTCTCACCGTCAACCCTACACTCTCTCTCTCCCACCGTCACCCCCAAACTCTCTCTCTCCCACCATCAACCCATACTCTCTCTCCCACCGTCATCCTCTCACTCTGTCTCTCGCACCGTCACCCCACACTCCCTCTACCCACTGTTACCCCCAAACACTCTGTCTCCCACCATCAACCCACATTCTCTCTCCCGCCGTCACCCACACACTCTCTCTCTCCCACCATCACCCCACACTCTCTCTCACCATCACCTCCACACTCTCTCTCTCCCACCGTCACCCCCACACTCTCTCTCTCTCTCACCATCACCCCCACACTCTCTCCCTCCCACCATCATCCCCACACTCTCTCCCTCTGTCACCCCCACACTCTCTCTCTCTCACCGTCACCCCCCACACTCTCTCTCTCCCACCGTCACCCCCACACTCTCTCGCTCTCACCATCACCCACACATTCTCTCTCTCCCACCGTCACCATCACACTCTCTCTCCCTCCGTCAACCCCAAAGTCTCTCTCTCTCACCATCACCCCCACACTCTCTCTCCCTCCGTCACCCCCACATTCTCTCTCCCACCGTCACCCCCACATTCTCTCTCCCACCGTCACCCCCACACTCTCTCTCTCCCACTGTCACCCCCACTCTCTCGCTCCCACCGTCACACCTACACTCTCTCTCTCACCATCACCCGCAGTCTCTCTCTCCCACCGTCACCCCTACACTCTCTCCCTCACCATCATCCCCACTCTCTCTCTCCCACCGTCACCCACACACTCTCTCTCCCCACCATCACCCCCACTCTCTCTCTCCCACCGTCACCCACACACTCTCCCATCGTCAACCCCACACTCTGTCTCTCCCACCGTCACCCCCACACTCTCTCTCCCACTGTCACCCCCAAACGCTCTCTCTCCCACCCTCAACCCACACTCTCTCTCCCTCCGTCACCCCCAAACTCTCTCTCTCCCTCCGTCACCCCCAAACTCTCTCTCTCCCACCGTCACCTCCACACTCTCTCTCCCTCTGTCACTCCCACACTCTCTCTCTCTCACCATCACCCCCACACTCTCTCTCTCCCACTGTCACCCCCACTCTCTCTCTCTCACCATCACCCCCACATTCTCTCTCTCCCACCGTCACCCCCACACTCTCCCTCTCTCACCATCACTCCCACACTCTCTCCCTCCGTCACCCCCACATTCTCTCTCCCACTGTCACCCCCAAACACTCTCTCTCCCACCGTCAACCCACACTCTCTCTCCCTCCGTCACCCCACACTCTCTCTCCCACTGTCACCCCCCAAACTCTCTCTCTCCCACCGTCACCATCACACTCTCTCTCCTACCAACACCCCCAGACTCTCTCTCCCCACCGTCACCCCCACACTCTCTCTCCCACTGTCACCCCCAAACGCTCTCCCTCCCACCGTCACCCCCACACTCTCTCTCCCTCTGTCACCCCCACACTCTCTCTCTCCCACCATCACCCCACACTCTCTCTCCCACCGTCACCCCACACTCTCTCTCCCACCGTCACCCCCAAACTCTCTCTCTCCCACCGTCACCATCACACTCTCTCTCCTACCGTCACCCCCAGACTCTCTCTCCCCATCGTCACCCCCACACTCTCTCTCTCCCTCCGTCACCCCCACACTCTCTCTCTCACCATCACCCCCACACTCTCTCTCCCTCCGTCACCCCTACACTCTCTCTCTCTCACCGTCAACCCTACACTCTCTCTCTCCCACTGTCACCCCCAAACTCTCTCTCTCCCACCATCAACCCATACTCTCTCTCCCACCGTCATCCCCCCACTCTGTCTCTCCCACCGTCACCCACACACTCTCTCTCCCCACCATCACCCCTACTCTCTCTCTCCCACCGTCACCCCCACACTCTCTCTCCCTCTGTCACCCCCACACTCTCTCTCTCTCACCATCACCCCTACACTCTCTCTCTCCCACTGTCACCCCCCACACTCTCTCTCGCACCATCACTCCCACATTCTCTCTCTCCCACCGTCACCATAACACTCTCTCTCCCTCCGTCACCCCACACTCTCTCTCCTGTCAACCCCAAACTCTCTCTCTCCCACCGTCACCATCACAGTCTCTCTCCTACCAACACCCCCAGACTCTCTCTCCCCACCGTCACCCCCACACTCTCTCTCTCCCGCCGTCACCCCCACACTCTCTCTCTCACCATCACCCCCACACTCTCTCTCCCTCCGTCACCCCTACACTCTCTCTCTCTCACCGTCAACCCTCCACTCTCTCTGTCCCACCGTCACCCCCAAACTCTCTCTCTACCACCATCACCCCCACACTCTCTCTCCCTCTGTCACCCCCACACTCTCTCTCTCTCACCATCACCCCTACACTCTCTCTCTCCCACTGTCACCCCCAAACTCTCTCTCGCACCATCACTCCCACATTCTCTCTCTCCCACCGTCACCATCACACTCTCTCTCCCTCCGTCACCCCACACTCTCTCTCCCACCGTCACCCCCAAACTCTCTCTCTCCCACCGTCACCATCACACTCTCTCTCCTACCGTCACCCCCAGACTCTCTCTCCCCACCGTCACCCCCACACTCTCTCTCTCCCGCCGTCACCCCCACACTCTCTCTCTCACCATCACCCCCACACTCTCTCTCCCTCCGTCACCCCTACACTCTCTCTCTCTCACCGTCAACCCTACACTCTCTCTCTCCCACCGTCACCCCCAAACTCTCTCTCTCCCACCATCAACCCATACTCTCTCTCCCACCATCATCCCCACACTCTGTCTCTCGCACCATCACCCCCACACTCTCTCTCCCCACTGTTACCCCCAAACACTCTGTCTCCAACCATCAACCCACATTCTCTCTCCCGCCGTTACCCACACACTCTATCTCTCCCACCATCACCCCACACTCTCTCTCTCACCATCACCCCCACACTCTCTCTCTCCCACCGTCACCCCCACACTCTCTCTCTCACCATCACCCCCACACGCTCTCACTCCCACCATCATCCCCACACTCTCTCTCCCTCTGTCACCCCCACACTCTCTCTCTCTCTCACCGTCACCCCCACGCACTCTCTCTCGCACCGTCACCCCCACACTCTCTCTCTCTCTCACCATCTCCCCCACACTCTCTCTCCCTCCGTCACCCCCACATTCTCTCTCCCACCGTCACCCCCACACTCTCTCTCTCCCACTGTCACCCCCACTCTCTCGCTCCCACCGTCACCCCTACACTCTCTCTCTCACCATCACCCCCACTCTCTCTCTCCCACCGTCACCCCTACACTCTCTCTCTCACCATCACCCCCACTCTCTCTCTCCCACCGTCACCCACACACTCTCTCTCCGCACCATCACCCCCACTCTTTCTCTCCCACCGACACCCACACACTCTCCCACCGTCAACCCCACACTCTGTCTCTCCCACTGTCACCCCCACACTCTCTCTCCCACTGTCACCCCCAAACGCTCTCTCTCCCACCGTCAACCCACACTCTCTCTCCCTCCGTCACCCCCAAACTCTCTCTCTCCCACCGTCACCCCCACACTCTCTCTCCCTCTGTCACCCCTACTCTCTCGCTCCCACCGTCACCCCCACACTCTCTCTCTCCCACCATCACCCCCACTCTCTCTCTCTCACCATCACCCCCACTATCTCTCTCCCACCGTCACCCACACACTCTCTCTCCCCACCATCACCCTCACACTCTCTCTCCCACCGTCACCCCCACATTCTCTCTCTCCCACCGTCACCCTCACTCTCTCTCTCCCACTGTCACCTCCAAACTCTCTGTCTCCCCACCGCCACCCCCACTCTCTCTCTCTCCCACCGTCACCCCCCGCACTCCCTCTCCCCACTGTCACCCCCAAACTCTGTCTCCGCACCGCCACCCCCACTCTCTCTGTCTCCCACCGTCACCCCCACACTCTCTCTCTCCCACTGTCACCCCCACTCTCTCTCTCTCACCATCACCCCCACTCTCTCTCCCACCGTCACCCACACACTCTCTCTCCCCACCAATCCCCCCACTCTCTCTCTCCCTCCGTCACCCCCACACTCTCTCTCCCACCGTTACCCCCACACTCTCTCTACCCACCGTCACCCCCACACTCTCTCTCCCCACTATCACCCCCAACCTCTCTCTCTCCCACCATCAACCCACACTCTCTGTTCCATCGTCACCCCCACACTCTCTCTCTCCCACTGTCACCCACACACTCTCTCTCCCACAGTCACCCCCAAACTCTCTCTCCCTCCGTCACCCCCAAACTCTCTCTCTCCCATCGTCACCCCCACACTCTCTCTCTCCCACCATAACCCCACACTCTCTCTCTCACCATCTAACCCACACCCTCTCACTCTCACCATCGCCCCCACACTCTCTCCCTCCCACCATCATCCCCACACTCTCTCTCCCTCTGTCACCCCCACACTCTCTCTCTCTCACCGTCACCCCCACACACTCTTTCTCCCACTGTCACCCCCACACTCTCTCTCTCTCACCATCACCCCCACATTCTCTCTCTCCCACCGTCACCCCCACACTCTCCCTCTCTCACCATCACTCCCACACTCTCTCCCTCCGTTACCCCCACATTCTCTCTCCCACCGTCACCCCCAAACTCTCTCTCTCCCACCGTCACCATCACACTCTCTCTCCTACCAACACCCCCAGACTCTCTCTCCCCACCGTCACCCCCACACTCTCTCTCTCCCGCCGTCACCCCCACACTCTCTCTCTCACCATCACCCCCACGCTCTCTCTCCCTCCGTCACCCCTACACTCTCTCTCTCTCACCGTCAACCCTACACTCTCTCTCTCCCACCGTCACCCCCCAAACTCTCTCTCTCCCACCTTCACCCCCTCACTCTCTCTCCCTCTGTCACCCCCACACTCTCTCTCTCTCACCATCACCCCTACACTCTCTCTCTCCCACTGTCACCCCCACACTCTCTCTCGCACCATCACTCCCACATTCTCTCTCTCCCACCGTCAACATCACACTCTCTCTCCCTCCGTCACCCCACACTCTCTCTCCCACCGTCACCCCCAAACTCTCTCTCCCCCACCGTCACCATCACACTCTCTCTCCTACCGTCACCCCAAGACTCTCACTCCCCACCGTCACCCCCACACTCTCTCTCTCCTGCCGTCACCCCCCACACTCTCTCTCTCACCATCACCCCCACACTCTCTCTCCCTCCGTCACCCCTACACTCTCTCTCTCTCACCGTCAACCCTACACTCTCTCTGTCCCACCGTCACCCCCAAACTCTCTCTCTCCCACCATCAACCCATACTCTCTCTCTCCCACCGTCATCCCCACACTCTGTCTCTCGCACCATCACCCCCACACTCTCTCTCCCCACTGTTACCCCCAAACACTCTGTCTCCCACCATCAACCCACATTCTCTCTCCCGCCGTCACCCCACACTCTCTCTCTCACCATCACCCCCACACTCTCTCTCTCCCACCGTCACCCCCACACTCTCTCTCTCACCATCACCCCCACACTCTCTCACTCCCACCATCATCCCCACACTCTCTCTCCCTCTGTCACCCCCACACTCTCTCTCTCTCACCGTCACCCCCACACACTCTCTCTCCCACTGTCACCCCCACACTCTCTCTCTCACCATCACCCCCACATTCTCTCTCTCCCACCGTCACCTCCACACTCTCTCTCTCTCTCACCATCACCCCCACACTCTCTCTCCCTCCGTCACCCCCACATTCTCTCTCCCACCGTCACCCTCACACTCTCTCTCTCCCACTGTCACCCCCACTCTCTCGCTCCCACCGTCACCACTACACTCTCTCTCTCACCATCACCCCCACTCTCTCTCTCCCACCGTCACCCCTACACTCTCTCTCTCACCATCACCCCCACTCTCTCTCTCCCACCGTCACCCCCACTCTCTCTCTCTCTCACCATCACCCCCACTCTCTCTCTCCCACCGTCACCCACACACTCTCTCTCCCCACCATCACCCCCACTCTCTCTCTCCCACCGACACCCCACACACTCTCCCACCTTCAACCCCACACTCTGTCTCTCCCACTGTCACCCCCACACTCTCTCTCCCACTGTCACCCCCAAACGCTCTCTCTCCCACCGTCAACCCACACTCTCTCTCCCTCCGTCACCCCCAAACTCTCTCTCTCCCACCGTCACCCCCCACACTCTCTCTCCCTCTGTCACCCCTACTCTCTCGCTCCCACCGTCACCCCCCACACTCTCTCTCTCCCACCGTCACCCCCGCTCTCACTCTCTCACCATCACCCCCACTCTCTCTCTCCCACCATCACCCACACACTCTCTCTCCCCACCATCACCCTCACACTCTCTCTCCCTCCGTCACCCCTACACTCTCTCTCTCTCACCGTCATCCCCACACTCTGTCCTCTCGCACCGTCACCCCCACCACTCTGTCTCCCCATTGTTACCCCCAAACACTCTGTCTCCCACCATCAACCCACATTCTCTCTCCCGCCGTCACCCACACACTCTCTCTCTCCCACCATCAACCCACACACTCTCTCTCCCACTGTCACCCCCAAACTCTCTCTCTCCCACCGTCACCCCACAATCTCTCTCCTCCGTCACCCCCCACGTTCTCTCTCCCACCGTCACCCCCACACTCTCTCTCTCCCACTGTCACCCCCCATTCTCTCGCTCCCACCGTCACCCCCCACACTCTCTCTCTCCCACTGTCACCCCCCATTCTCTCGCTCCCACCGTCACCCCTACACTCTCTCTCTCACCATCACCCCCACTCTCTCACTCCCACCGTCACCCCTACACTCTCTCTCTCACCATCACCCCCACTCTCTCTCTCCCACCGTCACCCACACACTCTCTCTCCCCACCATCACCCCCAATCTCTCTCTCCCACCGTCACCCACACACTCTCCCCACCGTCAACCCCATGCTCTCTCTCCCGCTGTCACCCCCCAAACGGTCTCTCTCCGACCGTCAACCCACACTCTCTCTCCCTCTGTCACCCCCAAACTCTCTCTCTCCCACCGTCACCCGCACACTCTCTCTCCCACTGTCACCCCCACTCTCTCGCTCCCACCGTCACCCCCCACACTCTCTCTCTCCCACCGTCACCCCCCACTCTCTCTCTCTCACCATCACCCCCACTCTCTCTCTCCCACCGTCACCCACACACTCTCTCTCCCCACCATCACCCTCACACTCTCTCTCCCACCGTCACCCCCCACATTCTCTCTCTCCACCGTCACCCTCACTCTCTCTCTCCCACTGTCACCCCCACACTCTCTCTCTCCACCGTCACCCCCACATTCTCTCTCTCCCACCGTCACCATCACACTCTCTCTCCTACCCGTCACCCCCACACTCTCTCTCTCCCACCGTCACCCCCACACTCTCTCTCTCACCATCACCCCCACAATCTCTCTCCCACCGTCACCCCCCACCTTCTCTCTCTCCCACCGTCACCATTACACTCTCTCTCCTACCGTCACCCCCAGACTCTCTCTCCCCACCGTCACCCCCTCACTCTCTCTCTCCCACCGTCATCCCCACACTCTCTCTCTCACCATCACCCCCACACTCTCTCTCCCTCCGTCACCCCCAAACTCTCTCTCTCCCACTATCAACCCATACTCTCTCTCCCACCATCATCCCCACACTCTGTCTCTCGCACCGTCACCCCCCACACTCTCTCTCCCCACTGTTACCCCCAAACTCTCTGTCTCCCACCATCAACCCACATTCTCTCTACCGCCGTCACCCACACACTCTCGCTCTCCCACCATCACCCCACACTCTCTCCCTCCCGCCATCATCCCCACACTCTCTCTCCCTCTGTCACCCCCACACTCTCTCTCTCTCACCGTCACCCCCACACACTCTCTCCTCCCACTGTCACCCCCACACTCTCTCTCTCTCACCATCACCCCCACTCTCTCTCTCCCACCGTCACCCACACACTCTCCCATCGTCAACCCCACACTGTCTCTCCCACACTCACCCCCACACTCTGTCTCCCTCTGCAACCCCCACACTCTCTCTCCCTCTGTCACCCCCCACACTCTCTCTCTCCCACCTTCACCCCACACTCTCTCTCCCACCGTCACCCCCAAACTCTCTCTCTCCCACCGTCACCATCACACTCTCTCTCCTACCGTCACCCCCCAGACTCTCTCTCCCCATCGTCACCCCCACACTCTCTCTCTCCTCCGTCACCCCCACACTCTCTCTCTCACCATCACCCCCACACTCTCTCTCCCTCCGTCACCCCTACACTCTCTCTCTCTCACCGTCAACCCTACACTCTCTCTCTCCCACCGTCACCCCCAAACTCTCTCTCTCCCACCATCAACCCATACTCTCTCTCCCACCGTCATCCTCCCACTCTGTCTCTCGCACCGTCACCCCCACACTCCCTCTACCCACTGTTACCCCCCAAACACTCTGTCTCCCACCATCAACCCACATTCTCTCTCCCGCCGTCACCCACACACTCTCTCTCTCCCACCATCACCCCACACTCTCTCTCACCATCACCTCCACACTCTCTCTCTCCCACCGTCACCCCCCACACTCTCTCTCTCTCTCACCATCACCCCCACACTCTCTCCCTCCCACCATCATCCCCACACTCTCTCCCTCTGTCACCCCCCACACTCTCTCTCTCTCACCGTCACCCCCACACTCTCTCTCTCCCACCGTCACCCCCACACTCTCTCGCTCTCACCATCACCCACACATTCTCTCTCTCCCACCGTCACCATCACACTCTCTCTCCCTCCGTCAACCCCAAAGTCTCTCTCTCTCACCATCACCCCCACACTCTCTCTCCCTCCGTCACCCCCACATTCTCTCTCCCACCGTCACCCCCACACTCTCTCTCTCCCACTGTCACCCCCACTCTCTCGCTCCCACCGTCACACCTACACTCTCTCTCTCACCATCACCCGCACTCTCTCTCTCCCACCGTCACCCCTACACTCTCTCTCTCACCATCACCCCCACTCTCTCTCTCCCACCGTCACCCCCCACTCTCTCTCCCTCACCATCATCCCCACTCTCTCTCTCCCACCGTCACCCACACACTCTCTCTCCCCACCATCACCCCCACTCTCTCTCTCCCACCGTCACCCACACACTCTCCCATCGTCAACCCCACACTCTGTCTCTCCCACCGTCACCCCCACACTCTCTCTCCCACTGTCACCCCCAAACGCTCTCTCTCCCACCCTCAACCCACACTCTCTCTCCCTCCGTCACCCCCAAACTCTCTCTCTCCCTCCGTCACCCCCAAACTCTCTCTCTCTCCCACCGTCACCTCCACACTCTCTCTCCCTCTGTCACTCCCACACTCTCTCTCTCTCACCATCACCCCCACACTCTCTCTCTCCCACTGTCACCCCCACACTCTCTCTCTCACCATCACTCCCACATTCTGTCTCTCCCACCGTCACCATCACACTCTCTCTCCCTCCGTCACCCCACACTCTCTCTCCCGCCGTCACCCCCCAAACTCTCTCTCTCCCACCGTCACCATCACACTCTCTCTCCTACCGTCACCCCCCAGACTCTCTCTCCCCACTGTCACCCCCACACTCTCTCTCTCCCTCCGTCACCCCCACACTCTCTCTCTCACCATCACCCCCACACTCTCTCTCCCTCCGTCACCCCTACACTCTCTCTCTCTCACCGTCAACCCTACACTCTCTCTCTCCCACCGTCACCCCCAAACTCTCTCTCTCCACCATCAACCCATACTCTCTCTCCCACCGTCATCCCCAAACTCTGTCTCTCGCACCATCACCCCCACACTCTCTCTCCCCACTGTTACCCCCCACTCTCTCTCTTCCACCGTCACCCACACACTCTCTCTCCCCACCATCACCCCAACTCTCTCTCTCCCACCGACACCCACACACTCTCCCACAGTCAACCCCACACTCTGTCCCACCCACCGTCACCCCCACACACTCTCTCCCACTGTCACCCCCCAAACGATCTCTCTCCCACCGTCAACCCACACTCTCTCTCCCTCTGTCACCCCCAAACTCTCTCTCTCCCACCGTCACCCCCCACACTCTCTCTCCCTCTGTCACCCCCACTCTCTCGCTCCCCACCGTCACCCACACACTCTCTCTCTCCCACCGTCACCCCCCACTCTCTCTCTCTCTCACCATCACCCCCACTCTCTCTCTCCCACCGTCACCCACACACTCTCTCTCCCCACCATCACCCTCACACTCTCTCTCCCACCGTCACCCTCACACTCTCTCTCTCCCACTGTCACCCCCCACTCTCTCTCTCCCACTGTCACCCCTACACTCTCTCTCTCACCATCACCCCCACTCTCTCTCCCAACGTCACCGCCACTCTCTCTCTCTCACCATCATCCACACTCTCTCTCTCCCACCGTCACCCACACTCTCTCTCACCACACCATCACCCCCACTCTCTCTCTCCCACCGTCACCCACACACTCTCCCACCGTCACCCCCCACACTCTCTCTCCCACTGTCACCCCCAAACGCTCTCCCTCCCACCGTCACCCCCCACACTCTCTCTCCCTCTGTCACCCCCACACTCTCTCTCTCCCACCATCACCCCACACTCTCTCTCCCACCGTCACCCCCAAACTCTCTCTCTCCCACCGTCACCATCACACTCTCTCTCCTACCGTCACCCCCCAGACTCTCTCTCCCCATCGTCACCCCCCACACTCTCTCTCTCCCTCCGTCACCCCCACACTCTCTCTCTCACCATCACCCCCACACTCTCTCTCCCTCCGTCACCCCTACACTCTCTCTCTCTCACCGTCAACCCTACACTCTCTCTCTCCCACTGTCACCCCCAAACTCTCTCTCTCCCACCATCAACCCATACTCTCTCTCCCACCGTCATCCCCCCACTCTGTCTCTCCCACCGTCACCCACACACTCTCTCTCCCCACCATCACCCCTACTCTCTCTCTCTCCCACCGTCACCCCCACACTCTCTCTCCCCTCTGTCACCCCCACACTCTCTCTCTCTCACCATCACCCCTACACTCTCTCTCTCCCACTGTCACCCCCACACTCTCTCTCGCACCATCACTCCCACATTCTCTCTCTCCCACCGTCACCATAACACTCTCTCTCCCTCCGTCACCCCACACTCTCTCTCCTGTCAACCCCAAACTCTCTCTCTCCCACCGTCACCATCACAGTCTCTCTCCTACCAACACCCCCAGACTCTCTCTCCCACCGTCACCCCCCCCACACTCTCTCTCTCCCGCCGTCATCCCCACACTCTCTCTCTCACCATCACCCCCACACTCTCTCTCCCTCCGTCACCCCTACACTCTCTTTCTCTCACCGTCAACCCTCCACTCTCTCTGTCCCACCGTCACCCCCAAACTCTCTCTCTACCACCGTCACCCCCCACACTCTCTCTCCCTCTGTCACCCCCACACTCTCTCTCTCTCACCATCACCCCTACACTCTCTCTCTCCCACTGTCACCCCCAAACTCTCTCTCGCACCATCACTCCCACATTCTCTCTCTCCCACCGTCACCATCACACTCTCTCTCCCTCCGTCACCCCACACTCTCTCTCCCACCGTCACCCCCCAAACTCTCTCTCTCCCACCGTCACCATCACACTCTCTCTCCTACCGTCACCCCCAGACTCTCTCTCCCCACCGTCACCCCCCCACACTCTCTCTCCCTCTGTCACCCCTACTCTCTCGCTCCCACCGTCACCCCCACACTCTCTCTCTCTCACCATCACCCCCACTCTCTCTCTCCCACCATCACCCACACACTCTCTCTCCCCACCATCACCCTCACACTCTCTCTCCCACCGTCACCCCCACATTCTCTCTCTCCCACCGTCACCCTCACTCTCTATCTCCCACTGTCACCTCCAAACTCTCTGGCTCCCCACCGCCACCCCCCACTCTCTCTCTCTCCCACCGTCACCCCCGCACTCCCTCTCCCCACTGTCACCCCCCAAACTCTCTGTCTCCCCACCCGCCACCCCCACTCTCTCTCTCTCCCCACCGTCACCCCCGCACTCCCTCTCCCCACTGTCACCCCCCAAACTCTCTGTCTCCGCACCGCCGCCCCCACTCTCTCTATCTCCCACCGTCACCCCCACACTCTCTCTCTCCCACCATCAGCCCCACTCTCTCTCTCTCCCCACCGTCACCCCCACTCTCTCTCTCTCACCATCACCCCCACTCTCTCTCCCACCGTCACCCACACACTCTCTCTCCCCACCATCACCCCCCACTCTCTCTCTCCTCCGTCACCCCCACACTCTCTCTCCCACCGTTACCCCCACACTCTCTCTCCCAGCGTAACCCCCACTCTCTCTCTCCCACCATCACCCCCACACTCTCTCTACCCACCGTCACCCCCCACACTCTCTCTCCCCACTGTCACCCCCCAACCTCTCTCTCTCCCACCATGAACCCACACTCTCTGTTCCACCGTCACCCCCCACACTCTCTCTCCCCACAGTCACCACCAAACTCTCTCTCCCTCCGTCACCCACAAACTCTCTCTCTCCCATCGTCACCCCCACACTCTCTCTCTCCCACCATAACCCCACACTCTCTCTCTCACCATCACCCCCACACCCTCTCACTCTCACCATCGCCCCCACACTCTCTCCGTCCCACCATCATCCCCACACTCTCTATCCCTCTGTCACCCCCACACTCTCTCGCTCTCACTGTCACCCCCACACTCTCTCTCTCTCACCATCACCCCCACATTCTCTCTCTCCCACTGTCACCCCCACACTCTCCCTCTCTCACCATCACTCCCACACTCTCTCCCTCCGTCACCCCCACATTCTCTCTCCCACTGTCACCCCCCAAACGCTCTCTCTCCCACCGTCAACCCACACTCTCTCTCCCTCCGTCACCCCCAAACTCTCTCTCTCCCACCCTCACCCCCCACACTCTCTCTCCATCTGTCACCCCCACACTCTCTCTCTCTCACCATCACCCCCACACTTTCTCTCTCCCACCGTCACCCCCACACTCTCTCTCCCACCGTCACCCCCAAACTCTCTCTCTCCCACCGTCACCATCACACTCTCTCTCCTACCGTCACCCCCAGACTCTCTCTCCCCACCGTCACCCCCCACACTCTCTCTCTCCCACCGTCACCCCCACACTCTCTCTCTCACCATCACCCCCACACTCTCTCTCCCTCCGTCACCCCTACACTCTCTCTCTCTCACCGTCATCCCCACACTCTGTCTCTCGCGCCGTCACCCCCACACTCTCTCTCCCCATTGTTACCCCCAAACACTCTGTCTCCCACCATCAACCCACATTCTCTCTCCCGCCGTCACCCACACACTCTCTCTCTCCCCACCATCAACCCACACTCTCTCTCTCACCATCACCCCCACACTCTCTCTCTCCCACCGTCACCCCCACACTCTCTCTCTCTCACCGTCACCCCCACACACTCTCTCTCCCTCCGTCACCCCCACGTTCTCTCTCCCACCGTCACCCCCACACTCTCTCTCTCCCACTGTCACCCCCCATTCTCTCGCTCCCACCGTCACCCCTACACTCTCTCTCTCACCATCACCCCCACTCTCTCACTCCCATCGTCACCCCTACACTCTCTCTCTCACCATCACCCCCACTCTCTCTCTCCCACCGTCACCCACACACTCTCCCACCGTCAACCCCACACTCTCTCTCCCCGCTGTCACCCCCAAACGCTCTCTCTCCGACCGTCAACCCACACTCTCTCCCTCTGTCACCCCCAAACTCTCTCTCTCCCACCGTCACCCGCACACTCTCTCTCCCACTGTCACCCCCACTCTCTCGCTCCCACCGTCACCCCCCCAGTCTCTCTCTCCCACCGTCACCCCCACTCTCTCTCTCTCACCATCACCCCCACTCTCTCTCTCCCACCGTCACCCACACACTCTCTCTCCCCACCATCACCCTCACACTCTCTCTCCCACCGTCACCCTCACACTCTCTCTCCCACCGTCACCCCCACATTCTCTCTCTCCCACCGTCACCATCACACTCTCTCTCCTACCGTCACCTGCACACTCTCTCTCTCTCTCCCACCGTCACCCCCCACACTCTCTCTCTCACCATCACCCCCACACTGTCTCTCCCACTGTCACCCCCATCTTCTCTCTCTCCCACCGTCACCATTACACTCTCTCTCCTACCGTCACCCCCAGACTCTCTCTCCCCACCGTCACCCCCCTCACTCTCTCTCTCCCACCGACATCCCCACACTCTCTCTCTCACCATCACCCCCGCACTCTCTCTCCCTCCGTCACCCCCAAACTCTCTCTCTCCCACCATCAACCCATACTCTCTCTCCCACCATCATCCCCACACTCTGTCTCTCGCACCATCACCCCCACACTCTCTCTCCCCACTGTTACCCCCAAACACTCTGTCTCCCACCATCAACCCACATTCTCTCTCCCGCCGTCACCCACACACTCTCGCTCTCCCACCATCACCCCACACTCTCTCCCTCCCACCGACATCCCCACACTCTCTCTCTCACCGTCACCCCCACAGACTCTCTCTCCCACTGTCACCCACACACTCTCTCTCTCTCACCATCACCCCCACACTCTCTCTCTCACCATCACCCCCACACTGTCTCTCCCCACCGTCACCCCCATCTTCTCTCTCTCCCACCGTCACCATTACACTCTCTCTCCTACCGTCACCCCCAGACTCTCTCTCCCCACCGTCACCCCCTCACTCTCTCTCTCCCACCGACATCCCCACACTCTCTCTCTCACCATCACCCCCGCACTCTCTCTCCCTCCGTCACCCCCAAACTCTCTCTCTCCCACCATCAACCCATACTCTCTCTCCCACCATCATCCCCACACTCTGTCTCTCGCACCATCACCCCCACACTCTCTCTCCCCACTGTTACCCCCAAACACTCTGTCTCCCACCATCAACCCACATTCTCTCTCCCGCCGTCACCCACACACTCTCGCTCTCCCACCATCACCCCACACTCTCTCCCTCCCACCGACATCCCCACACTCTCTCTCTCACCGTCACCCCCACAGACTCTCTCTCCCACTGTCACCCACACACTCTCTCTCTC
>JANJGN010004254.1:32500-35125 GCA_026770705.1 Isurus oxyrinchus | reverse complement strand
GGGGCCCAGGAGAGACAGAGAGAGAGGCTGTGGGGCCCAGTGGGGGGAGAGAGAGAAACAGAGATAGAGAGTGGTTGTGGGGCCCAGGACAGAGAGAGAGAGAGAGTGGTTGTGGGGCCCAGGACCAGAGAGAGAAGGGATAGAGGCTGTGGGGCCCAGGAGAGAGAGAGAGAGAGAGAGAGAGGCGCTGTGGGGCCCAGGACAGAGAGAGAGATGGAGGGAGGCTGTGGGGCCCAGGACAGAGAGAGAGAGGGAGGGAGGCTGTGGGGCCAAGGAGAGAGAGAGAGAGAGAGGAGAGAGAGGCTGTGGGCCCAGGAGAGAGAGAGAGGGAGGCTGTGGGGCCCAGGAGTGAGAGAGAAAGAGAGGGAGACAGAGATTGGATGTGGGGCCCAGAGGAGAGTGAGAGAGAGAGAGAGGCTGTGGGGCCCAGGGGGGAGAGGGAGAGAGAGAGTGGCTGTGGTGCCCAGGAGAGAGAGAGAAAGTGTCTGTGGGGCCAAGGAGCGAGAGAGAGAGAGACAGAGAGAAAGAGAGAGTGACTGTGGGGCCCAGGGTAGAGTGAGAGAGAGAGAGTTGCTTTGGGCCCTGGAGAGAGAGAGAGAGCGAGAGTCAGTGTGTTGTGTGCCCAGGGGAGAGGGAGAGAGAGAGAGAGTGGCTGTGGGGCCCAGGAGAAAGAGAGAGAGAGAGAGAGGCTGTGGGGCCCAGGAGAGAGTGAGAGAGATAGTAGATGTGGGGCCCAGTAGAGAGAGAGAAAGAGAGGCTGTGGGGCCCAGGAGAGAGACAGAGAGATAGAGAGATAGAGAGAGGCTGTGGAGCCCAGGAGAGACAGAGAGAGAGAGATAGAGAGAGGCTGTGGGGCCCAGGAGAGAGTGAGAGAGAGAGGCTCTGGGGCCCAGGAGAGAGAGAGAGAAATAGTAGATGTGGGGCCCAGTAGAGAGAGAGAGAGAGAGAGGCTCTGGGGCCCAGGAGAGAGAGAGAGAAAGAGATAGAGAGAATGGCTGTGGGGCCCAGGAGAGAGAGAGAGAGAGAGAGAAAGAGAGAGTGGCTGTTGGGCCCAGGAGGGAGAGAGAGAGAGAAAGAGAGTTTAACTGTGGGGCCCACGGTAGACAGAGAGAGAGAATTGCTTTGGGGTACAGGAGAGAGAGAGAAGGAGAGTGTGGCTGTGGTTTCCCAGGAGAGAGAGTCGCTGTCGTGCCCAGAGAGAGGGGGTGAGAGAGAGTGTGGCTGTGTGGCCATGGGGGAGGAGAGATAGAATGAGTGGCTGTGGGGCCCAAGAGAGAGAGAGAGGAGAGAGAGTGGTTGTGGGGCCCACGACAGACAAAGAGATAGAGGCTGTGGGGCCCAGGAGAGAGACAGAGAGAGAGAGAGAAAGAGAGTGGCTGTTGGGCCCAGGGGAGAGAGAGAGAGAGAATGGGGCTGTGGGGCCCAGGAGAGAGAGAGAGAAATAGTAGATGTGGGGCCCAGTAGAGAGAGAGAAAGAGAGGCTGTGGAGCCCAGGAGAGACAGAGAGATAGAGAGATAGAGAGAGGCTGTGGGGCCCAGGAGAGAGAGAGAGAGAGAGGCTCTGGGGGCCCAGGAGAGAGAGAGAAAGAGATACAGAGAGTGGCTGTGGGGCCCAGGAGAGAGAGAGAGAGAGAAAGAGAGAGTGGCTGTTGGGCGCCGGAGGGAGAGAGAGAGAGAAAGAGAGTTTAACTGTGGGGCCCACGGTAGACAGAGAGAGGGAATTGCTTTGGGGTACAGGAGAGAGAGAGAAGGAGAGTGTGGCTGTGGTTCCCAGGAGAGAGAGAGTCACTGTCGTGCCCAGGAGAGAGGGTGAGAGAGAGCGTGGCTGTGTGGCATGGGGGAGGGAGAGATAGAATGAGTGGCTGTGGGGCCCAAGAGAGAGAGAGAGAGAGAGAGTGGTTGTGGGGCCCAGGACATGACAAAGAGATAGAGGCTGTGGGGGCCAGGAGAGAGACAGAGAGAGAGGCTGTTGGGCCCAGGAGAGAGAGAGAAAGAGAGAGAGTGTGGCTGTGGTGCCCAGGAGAGAGAGAGAAAGAGTCTATGGGGCCAAGGAGAGAGAGAGAGAGAGACAGAGAGAAAGAGAGAGTGACTGTGGGGCCCAGGAGAGAGAGAGAGAGAGAGAGAGGCTGTGGGGGCCCAGGAGAGAGAGAGAGGGAGGCTGTGGGGCCCAGTAGAGAGAGAGAGAGAGAGAGAGGCTGTGGGGCCCAGGAGAGAGAGAGAAAGAGAGGGAGACAGAGATTGGATGTGGGCCCAGAGGAGAGTGAGAGAGAGAGAGAGAGAGGCTGTGGGGCCCAGGGGGGAGAGGGAGAGAGAGAGTGGCTGTGGTGCTCAGGAGAGAGAGAGAGAGAGAGAGATAGAGAGAGAGAGAGAGAGAGTGTGGCTGTAGGGCCCAGGAGAGAGAGTGAAGGAGAGTGTTTCTGTGGGCTCCGAGGAGACGAGAGAGAGAGAGAGATAGAGTGGCTGTGGGGCCCAGAGAGAGAGTGAGGGAGAGAGTGGCTGTGTGGCATGGGGGAGTAGAGATAGAGAGAGTGGATGTGGGATCTAGGAGAAAGAGAGAGAGGCTGTGGGGCCCAGGAGAGACAGAGAGAGAGGCTGTGGGGCCCAGTGGGGGGAGAGATGAGAAAC
>JANJGN010004254.1:5000-27500 GCA_026770705.1 Isurus oxyrinchus | reverse complement strand
GGCCCAGGAGAGAGTGAGAGAGAGAGGCTCTGGGGCCCAGGAGAGAGAGAGAGAAATAGTAGATGTGGGGCCCAGTAGAGAGAGAGAGAGAGAGAGAGAGGCTCTGGGGCCCAGGAGAGAGAGAGAGAGAGAGGCTCTGGGGCCCAGGAGACAGAGAGAGAAAGAGATAGAGAGAGTGGCTGTGGGGCCCAGGAGAGAGAGAGAGAGAGAGAGAGACAGTGGCTGTTGGGCGCCGGAGGGAGAGAGAGAGAGAAAGAGAGTTTAACTGTGGGGCCCATGGTAGACAGAGAGAGAGAATTGCTTTGGGGTACAGGAGAGAGAGAGAAGGAGAGTGTGGCTGTGGTTCCCAGGAGAGAGAGAGTCACTGTCGTGCCCATGAGAGAGGGTGAGAGAGAGCGTGGCTGTGTGGCATGGGGGAGGAGAGATAGAATGAGTGGCTGTGGGGCCCAAGAGAGAGAGAGAGAGAGAGTGGTTGTGGGGCCCTGGACAGACAAAGAGATAGAGGCTGTGGGGCCCAGGAGAGAGAGAGAGAGAGAGGCTGTTGGGCCCAGGAGAGAGAGAGAAAGAGAGAGAGTGTGGCTGTGGTGCCCAGGAGAGAGAGAGAGAGAGACAGAGAGAAAGAGAGAGTGACTGTGGGGCCCAGGAGAGAGAGAGAGAGAGAGAGTGGCTGTGGGGCCCAGGAGAGAGAGAGAGGGAGGCTGTGGGGCCCAGTAGAGAGAGAGAGAGAGAGAGAGAGAGAGGCTGTGGGGCCCAGGAGAGAGAGAGAGAGTGAGAGAGAGAGAGGCTGTGGGGCCCAGGAGAGAGAGAGAGGGAGAGAAAGAGAGTGGCGGTGGGGCCTTCAGGAGAAGAGTTAGATTAGCTGTGGGCCATGGGGGGGCAGAGATAGAGAGTGGATGTGGGGCCCAGGAGAGGGAGAGAGAAAGAGAGAGAGGCTGTGGGGCCCAGGAGAGAGAGAGAAAGAGAGTGTGTCTGTGGGGCCAAGGAGAGAGAGAGAGAGACAAAGACAGTGGCTGTTGTGCCCAGGGGAGACAGAGAGAGAGAAAGAGAGAGTGGCTGTGGGGCAAAGGAGAGAGAGAGAGAGAAAGATAGAGAGAGTGACTGTGGGGCCCAGGGGAGAGTGAGAGAGAGAGAGAGAGGCTGTGGGGCCCAGGAGAGAGAGAGAGAGAGAGAGTCTGTGGGGCCCGGGGGAGTGAGAGAGAGAGAGTGTGTCTGTGGGGCACAGGACAGAGAGAGAGAGAGAGAGAGGCTGTGGGGCATGGGGCAGGAGAGATAGAGAGACTGGCTGTGGGGCCCAGGAGAGAAAGGGAGAGAGGCTGTGGGGCCCAGGAGAGACAGAGAGAGCGCCTATGGGGCCCAGGGGGGCAAGAGCGATAGAGACAGACAGAGAGAGAAGCTGTGGGGCCCAGGAGTGAGAGAGAAAGAGAGGGAGACAGAGATTGGATGTGGGGCCCAGAGGAGAGTGAGAGAGAGAGAGAGAGGCTGTGGGGCCCAGGGGGGAGAGGGAGAGAGAGAGTGGCTGTGGTGCTCAGGAGAGAGAGAGAGAGAGAGAGATAGAGAGAGAGAGAGAGAGAGTGTGGCTGTAGGGCCCAGGAGAGAGAGTGAAGGAGAGTGTTTCTGTGGCTCCGAGGAGAGAGAGAGAGAGAGAGAGATAGAGTGGCTGTGGGGCCCAGAGAGAGAGTGAGGGAGAGAGTGGCTGTGTGGCATGGGGGAGTAGAGATAGAGAGAGTGGATGTGGGATCTAGGAGAAAGAGAGAGTGGCTGTGGGGCCCAGGAGAGACAGAGAGAGAGGCTGTGGGGCCCAGTGGGGGGAGAGAGAGAAACAGAGAGAGAGAGTGGTTGTGGGGCCCAGGACAGAGAGAGAGAGAGAGAGAGAGTGGTTGTGGGGCCCAGGACAGAGAGAGAAGGGATAGAGGCTGTGGGGCCCAGGAGAGAGAGAGAGAGAGAGAGAGGCGCTGTGGGGCCCAGGACAGAGAGAGAGAGGGAGGGAGGCTGTGGGGCCCAGGACAGAGAGAGAGAGGGAGGGAGGCTGTGGGGCCAAGGAGAGAGAGAGAGAGAGAGAGGCTGTGGGGCCCAGGAGAGAGAGAGAGGGAGGCTGTGGGGCCCAGGAGTGAGAGAGAAAGAGAGGGAGACAGAGATTGGATGTGGGGCCCAGAGGAGAGTGAGAGAGAGAGAGAGGCTGTGGGGCCCAGGGGGGAGAGGGAGAGAGAGAGTGGCTGTGGTGCCCAGGAGAGAGAGAGAAAGTGTCTGTGGGGCCAAGGAGCGAGAGAGAGAGAGACAGAGAGAAAGAGAGAGTGACTGTGGGGCCCAGGGTAGAGTGAGAGAGAGAGAGTTGCTTTGGGGCCCTGGAGAGAGAGAGAGAGCGAGAGTCAGTGGTTGTGTGGCCCAGGGGAGAGGGAGAGAGAGAGAGTGGCTGTGGGGCCCAGGAGAAAGAGAGAGAGAGAGAGAGGCTGTGGGGCCCAGGAGAGAGTGAGAGAGAGAGGCTGTGGGGCCCAGGAGAGAGAGAGAGAAATAGTAGATGTGGGGCCCAGTAGAGAGAGAGAAAGAGAGGCTGTGGGGCCCAGGAGAGAGACAGAGAGAGAGAGAGATAGAGAGAGGCTGTGGGGCCCAGGAGAGAGAGAGAGAAATAGTAGATGTGGGGCCCAGTAGAGAGAGAGAGAGAGAGGCTCTGGGGCCCAGGAGAGAGAGAGAGAAAGAGATAGAGAGAATGGCTGTGGGGCCCAGGAGAGAGAGAGAGAGAGAGAAAGAGAGAGTGGCTGTTGGGCGCCGGAGGGAGAGAGAGAGAGAAAGAGAGTTTAACTGTGGGGCCCACGGTAGACAGAGAGAGAGAATTGCTTTGGGGTACAGGAGAGAGAGAGAAGGAGAGTGTGGCTGTGGTTCCCAGGAGAGAGAGAGTCGCTGTCGTGCCCAGGAGAGAGGGTGAGAGAGAGCGTGGCTGTGTGGCATGGGGGAGGAGAGATAGAATGAGTGGCTGTGGGGCCCAAGAGAGAGAGAGAGAGAGAGAGTGGTTGTGGGGCCCAGGACAGACAAAGAGATAGAGGCTGTGGGGCCCAGGAGAGAGACAGAGAGAGAGAGAGAAAGAGAGTGGCTGTTGGGCCCAGGGGAGAGAGAGAGAGAGAATGGGGCTGTGGGGCCCAGGAGAGAGAAAGAGAGTGAGTGGCTGTGGGTCCCAGGAGAGAGAGAGAAAGAGAGAGTGGCTGTGGGGCCCAGGACAGAGAGAGAGAGAGAGAGATAGGCTGTGGGGCCCAGGAGAGAGAGAGAAAGAGAGAGTGGCTGGGGGGCCCAGGAGAGAGAGAGAGAGAGAGAGAGTGGCTGTGGGGTGCAGGGGAGAGTGAGAGAAAGAGAGTTGCTTTGGGGCCTTCGGGAGAAGAGATAGAGTGGCTGTGTGGCATGGGGGAGGAGAGATAGAGAGAGTGGCAGTGGGGCCAAGGAGAGAGAGAGAGAGACAGAGAGTGGCGGTGGGGCCTTCGGGAGAAGAGATAGAGTGGCTGTGTGGCATCTCGGAGGAGAGATAGAGAGAGTGGCAGTGAGGCCCAGGAGAGAGAGAGAGAGAGAGGGAGAGTGTGGCTGTGGGGCCCAGGAGGGAGAGCGAGGGAGATAGTGGCTGTGGGGCCCTGGAAAGAGAGAGAGAGAGAGAGAGAAAGAGAGAATGACTATGGGGCCCACGGTAGAGTGAGAGAGAGGGAGAGAGAGAGAGAGAGTAGCTGTGGGGCCAAGGAGAGAGAGTGAAGGAGAGTGTTTCTGTGGCTCCCAGGAGAGAGAGAGAGAGAGAGATAGAGTGGCTGTGGGGCCCAGAGAGAGAGTGAGGGAGAGAGTGGCTGTGTGGCATGGGGGACGAGAGATAGAGAGAGTGGATGTGGGGTCCAGGAGAAAGAGAGAGAGAGTGGCTGTGGGGCCCAGGAGAGACAGAGAGAGAGAGTGGCTGTGGGGCCCAGGAGAGAGAGAGAGAGAGAGTGGCTGTGGGGCCCAGGAGAGAGAGAGAGAGAGAGAGAGAGTGGCGGTGGGGCCTTCAGGAGAAGAGATAGAGAGATAGAGAGTGGATGTGGGACCCAGGAGAGAGAGAGAGAGAAAGAGAGAGAGAGGCTGTGGGGCCTAGGAGAGAGAGGGAGAAATAGTAGATGTGGGGCCCAGTAGAGAGAGAGAAAGAGAGGCTGTGGAGCCCAGGAGAGACAGAGAGAGAGAGAAAGAGACAGTGGCTGTTGGGCGCCGGAGGGAGAGAGAGAGAGAAAGAGAGTTTAACTGTGGGGCCCACGGTAGACAGAGAGAGAGAATTGCTTTGGGGTACAGGAGAGAGAGAGAAGGAGAGTGTGGCTGTGGTTCCCAGGAGAGAGAGAGTCACTGTCGTGCCCAGGAGAGAGGGTGAGAGAGAGTGTGGCTGTGTGGCATGGGGGAGGAGAGATAGAATGAGTGGCTGTGGGGCCCAAGAGAGAGAGAGAGCGTGGTTGTGGGGCCCAGGACAGACAAAGAGATAGAGGCTGTGGGGCCCAGGAGAGAGACAGAGAGAGAGGCTGTGGGGCACAGGAGAGAGAGAGAAAGAGAGAGAGTGTGGCTGTGGTGCCCAGGAGAGAGAGAGAAAGTGTCTGTGGGGCCAAGGAGAGAGAGAGAGAGAGGCAGAGAGAAACAGAGAGTGACTGTGGGGCCCAGGGGAGAGTGAGAGAGAGAGAGTTGCTTTGGGGCCCTGGAGAGAGAGAGAGAGCGAGAGTCAGTGGTTGTGTGGCCCAGGGGAGAGGGAGAGAGAGAGAGTGGCTGTGGGGCCCAGGAGAAAGAGAGAGAGAGAGAGAGAGGCTGTGGGGCCCAGGAGAGAGTGAGAGAGAGAGGCTGTGGGGCCCAGGAGAGAGAGAGAGAAAGAGATAGAGAGAGTGGCTGTGGGGCCCAGGAGAGAGAGAGAGAGAGAAAGAGAGTGTGGCTGTTGGGCGCCGGAGGGACAGAGAGAGAGATAGAGAGTTTAACTGTGGGGCCCACGGTAGACAGAGAGAGAGAATTGCTTTGGAGTACAGGAGAGAGAGAGAAGGAGAGTGTGGCTGTGGTTCCCAGGAGAGAGAGAGTCACTGTCGTGCCCAGGAGAGAGGGTGAGAGAGAGCGTGGCTGTGTGGCATGGGGGAGGAGAGATAGAATGTGTGGCTGTGGGGCCCAAGAGAGAGAGAGAGAGAGAGAGTGGCTGTGGGGCCCAAGAGAGAGAGAGAGAGAGAGTGGTTGTGGGGCCCAGGACAGACAAAGAGATAGAGGCTGTGGGGCCCAGGAGAGAGACAGAGAGAGAGGCTGTGGGGCCCAGGAGAGAGAGAGAAAGTGTCTGTGGGGCCAAGGAGAGAGAGAGAGAGAGACAGAGAGAAAGAGAGAGTGACTGTGGGGCCCAGGGGAGAGTTAGAGGGAGGCTGTGGGGCCCAGGAGAGAGAGAGAGAGAGAGAGGCTGTGGGGCCCAGGAGAAAGAGAGAGAGCGAGAGTCAGTGGTTGTGTGGCCCAGGGGAGAGGGAGAGAGAGAGAATGGGGCTGTGGGGCCTTCAGGAGAGAGAAAGAGAGTGAGTGGCTGTGGAGCCCAGGAGAGAGAGAGAAAGAGAGAGTGGCTGTGGGGCCCAGGAGAGAGAGAGAAAGAGAGAGTGGCTGGGGGGCCCGTGAGAGAGAGAGAGAGAGAGTGGCTGTGGGGTGCAGGGGAGAGTGAGAGAAAGAGAGTTGCTTTGGGGCCTTCGGGAGAAGAGATAGAGTGGCTGTGTGGCATGGGGGAGGAGAGATAGAGAGAGCGGCAGTGGGGCCCAGGAGAGAGAGAGAGTGGCGGTGGGGCCTTCGGGAGAAGAGATAGAGTGGCTGTGTGGCATTGGGGAGGAGAGATAGAGAGAGTGGCAGTGGGGCCCTGGCGAAAGAGAGAGAGAGTGAGAGATTGGCGGTGGGCCTTCGGGAGAAGAGATAGAGTGGCTGTGTGGCATCTCGGAGGAGAGAGAGAGAGGCTGTGGGGCCCAGGAGAGAGAGAGAGGGAGAGAGAGAGAGAGAGAGTGGCTGTGAGGCTCAGGAGAGAGAGAGAGAGAGAGTGGCTGAGGGGCCCAGAGGAGAGTGAGGGAGAGAAAGAGAGTGGCGGTGGGGCCTTCAGGAGAAGAGATAGATTAGCTGTGGGCCATGGGGGAGCAGAGATAGAGAGTGGATGTGGGGCCCAGTAGAGGGAGAGAGAAAGAGAGAGAGGCTGTGGGGCCCAGGAGAGAGAGAGGGAGAGAGTGTGTCTGTGGGGCACAGGAGAGAGAGAGAGAGACAGAGACAGTGGCTGTGGGGCCCAGGGGAGACAGAGAGAGAGAGAGAGAGAGAGAGAGAGAGGCTGTGGGGCCCAGGGGAGTGAGAGAGAGAGAGTGTGTCTGTGGGGCACAGGACAGAGAGAGAGAGAGAGAGGCTGTGGGGCATGGGGCAGGAGAGATAGAGAGACTGGCTGTGGGGCCCTGGCGAAAGAGAGAGAGAGTGAGAGATTGGCGGTGGGCCTTCGGGAGAAGAGATAGAGTGGCTGTGTGGCATCTCGGAGGAGAGATAGAGAGAGTGGCAGTGGGGCCCAGGAGAGAGAGCGAGGGAGAGAGTGGCGGTGGGGCCCTGGAGAGAGAGAGAGAGAGAGAAAGAAAGAATGACTATGGGGCCCACGGTTGAGTGAGAGAGAGAGAGTGGCTGTGGGGCCAAGGAGAGAGAGTGAAGGAGAGTGTTTCTCTGGCTCCCAGGAGAGAGAGAGAGAGAGATTAGAGTGGCTGTGGGGCCCAGAGAGAGAGTGAGGGAGAGAGTGGCTGTGTGGCATGGGGGAGGAGAGATAGAGAGAGTGGATGTGGGGTCCAGGAGAAAGAGAGTGAGAGTGGCTGTGGGGCCCTGGAGAGACAGAGAGAGAGGCTATGGGGCCCAGCAGCGAGAGAGAGAGAAACAGAGAGAGAGAGTGGTTGTGGGGCCCAGGACAGAGAGAGAAGGGATAGAGGCTGTGGGGCCCAGGAGAGAGAGAGAGAGAGAGAGAGAGAGAGGGGCTGTGGGGCCCAGGAGAGAGAGAGAGAGAGAGAGTGGCTGTGGGGCCCAGGACAGAGAGAGAGAGAGAGAGAGAGTGGCTGTGGGGCCCAGGACAGAGAGGGAGAGTGGCTGTAGGGCCCAGGAGAGAGAGTGAAGGAGAGTGTTTCTGTGGCTCCCAGGAGAGAGAGAGAGAGAGAGAGAGAGATAGAGTGTCTGTGGGTCCCAGAGAGAGAGTGAGGGAGAGAGTGGCTGTGTGGCATGGGGGAGGAGAGATAGAGAGAGTGGATGTGGGGTCTTGGAGAAAGAGAGAGAGAGTAGCTGTGGGGCCCAGGAGAGACAGAGAGAGTGGCTGTGGGGCCCCGGACAGAGAGAGAAGGGATAGAGGCTGTGGGGCCCAGGAGAGAGAGAGAGAGAGAGAGAGGGGCTGTGGGGCCCAGGACACAGAGAGAGAGAGAGAGGCTGTGAGGCCCAGGAGAGAGAGAGAGAGTGAGTGACTGTGGGGAGCAGGGGAGAGAGAGAGAGAGAGTAGCTTTGGGGCCTTCGGGAGAAGAGATAGAGTGACTGTGTGGCATGGGGGAGGAGAGATAGAGAGAGTGGCAGTGGGGCCCAGGAGAGATAGAGAGAGAGAGAGAGTGGCAGTGGGGCCCAGGAGAGAGAGAGAGAGAGAGACTGTGGGCCCCAGGAGAGAGAGAGAGAGAGAGAGAGAGAGAGTGGCTGTGGGGCCCAGGAGAGAGAGAGAGAGAGAGACTGTGGGGCCCAGGAGAGAGAGAGAGAGAGAGAGAGAGAGAGAGTGGCTGTGGGGCCCAGGAGAGAGAGAGAGAGAGAGACTGTGGGGCCCAGGAGAGAGAGAGAGAAAGAGAGGGAGGCTGTGGGGCCCAGGAGAGAGAGAGAGACTGTGGGGCCCACGGGAGAGAGAGTGGTTGTGGGGCCCAGGGAAGGGTGAGTTGCTCTGGGGCCCAGGGGAGGGAGAGAGAGAGAGAAAGTGGCTGTGGGGCCCAGGGGAAGGAGTGAGAGAGGAAGAGAGTGGCCTTTGGGCCAAGGAGAGAGAGAGTGAGAGAAAGAGTGGCTGGGGGGTTCAGGAGAGAGAGAGAGAGAGGGAGTGGCTGTGGGGCCTAGGAGAAAGAGAGAGTGTTCGAGTGGCTGTGGGGCCCAGGAGAGAGAGAGACAGTGGCTGTGGGGCTCAGTATTAGAGAGAGGGAGAGTGGCTATGGGGCACAGGATAGAAAGTGAGAGAGAGCGAGAGAGAGAGAGAGTGGCTATGGAATCCAGGAGATTGAGAGAGAGAGAGAGTGGCTGTGGGGCCCAGGGGAGCGGGAGAGAATGTGGCTGTATGGCCTTCAGGAGGAGAGATAGAGAGAGAGAGAGATAGGGAGAGAGAGGCTGTGGTTCCCAGGAGAGTGAGAGAGAGAGTGGCTGTGGGGCCCAGGGGAGAGAGAGAGAAGAGAGAGAGAGAGTTGCTGTAGGGCCTTGGGGTGGAGAGATAGAGAGAGTGGCTCTGCGGCCCAGGACAGAGAGAGAGAGAGAGAGTGGCTCTGGTGCCCAGGGGAGGGGGAGTGGCTGTGGGGCACATGGGAGGGGGAGAGAGAGAGTGGTGTGATGCTCAGGGGAGTGAGAGAGAGAGAATGGCTCTGGGGCACAGGGGAGGGAGAGTGAGACAGAGAGAGAGGCTGTGTGGCCCAGGAGAGAGAGAGAGAGTGGCTGTGGGGCCCAGGAGAGAGACAGAGAGAGAAAGAGAGAGAAAGTGCCTGTGGGGCCCAGGGGAGGGAGAGAGAGAGTGAGAGAGAGAGAGAGTGGCTGTGGGGCATGGGGGAGGAGAGATAGAGAGAGTGGCTGTGCGGGCCCAGGAGACAGAGAGAGAGAGAAAGAGAGAGAGGCTGTGGGGCCCAGGAGAGAGAGAGAGAGAGAGAGAGTTGCGGTGGGGCCCAGGAGAGAGAGATAGAGAGAGAGAGTGGTTGTGGGGCCCAGGAGAGACAGAGAGAGTGGTTGTGGGGCCCAGGACAGAGAGAGAGAGAGAGTGGTTGTGGGGCCCAGGACAGAGAGAGAAGGGATAGAGGCTGTGGGGCCCAGGAGAGAGAGAGAGAGAGAGAGAGGGGCTGTGGGGCCCAGGACACAGAGAGAGAGAGAGAGGCTGTGAGGCCCAGGAGAGATAGAGAGAGTGAGTGACTGTGGGGAGCAGGGGAGAGAGAGAGAGAGAGTAGCTTTGGGGCCTTCGGGAGAAGAGATAGAGTGACTGTGTGGCATGGGGGAGGAGAGATAGAGAGAGTGGCAGTGGGGCCCAGGAGAGAGAGAGAGAGAGAGAGAGGCTGTGGGGCCCAGGAGAGAGAGAGAGAAATAGTAGATGTGGGGCCCAGTAGAGAGAGAGAGAGAGAGGCTCTGGGGCCCAGGAGAGAGAGAGAGAAAGAGATAGAGAGAATGGCTGTGGGGCCCAGGAGAGAGAGAGAGAGAGAGAAAGAGAGAGTGGCTGTTGGGCGCCGGAGGGAGAGAGAGAGAGAAAGAGAGTTTAACTGTGGGGCCCACGGTAGACAGAGAGAGAGAATTGCTTTGGGGTACAGGAGAGAGAGAGAAGGAGAGTGTGGCTGTGGTTCCCAGGAGAGAGAGAGTCGCTGTCGTGCCCAGGAGAGAGGGTGAGAGAGAGCGTGGCTGTGTGGCATGGGGGAGGAGAGATAGAATGAGTGGCTGTGGGGCCCAAGAGAGAGAGAGAGAGAGAGAGTGGTTGTGGGGCCCAGGACAGACAAAGAGATAGAGGCTGTGGGGCCCAGGAGAGAGACAGAGAGAGAGAGAGAAAGAGAGTGGCTGTTGGGCCCAGGGGAGAGAGAGAGAGAGAATGGGGCTGTGGGGCCCAGGAGAGAGAAAGAGAGTGAGTGGCTGTGGGTCCCAGGAGAGAGAGAGAAAGAGAGAGTGGCTGTGGGGCCCAGGACAGAGAGAGAGAGAGAGAGAGAGGCTGTGGGGCCCAGGAGAGAGAGAGAAAGAGAGAGTGGCTGGGGGGCCCAGGAGAGAGAGAGAGAGAGAGAGAGTGGCTGTGGGGTGCAGGGGAGAGTGAGAGAAAGAGAGTTGCTTTGGGGCCTTCGGGAGAAGAGATAGAGTGGCTGTGTGGCATCTCGGAGGAGAGATAGAGAGAGTGGCAGTGAGGCCCAGGAGAGAGAGAGAGAGAGAGGGAGAGTGTGGCTGTGGGGCCCAGGAGGGAGAGCGAGGGAGATAGTGGCTGTGGGGCCCTGGAAAGAGAGAGAGAGAGAGAGAGAAAGAGAGAATGACTATGGGGCCCACGGTAGAGTGAGAGAGAGGGAGAGAGAGAGAGAGAGTAGCTGTGGGGCCAAGGAGAGAGAGTGAAGGAGAGTGTTTCTGTGGCTCCCAGGAGAGAGAGAGAGAGAGAGAGATAGAGTGGCTGTGGGGCCCAGAGAGAGAGTGAGGGAGAGAGTGGCTGTGTGGCATGGGGGACGAGAGATAGAGAGAGTGGATGTGGGGTCCAGGAGAAAGAGAGAGAGAGTGGCTGTGGGGCCCAGGAGAGACAGAGAGAGAGAGTGGCTGTGGGGCCCAGGAGAGAGAGAGAGAGAGAGTGGCTGTGGGGCCCAGGAGAGAGAGAGAGAGAGAGAGAGAGTGGCGGTGGGGCCTTCAGGAGAAGAGATAGAGAGATAGAGAGTGGATGTGGGACCCAGGAGAGAGAGAGAGAGAAAGAGAGAGAGAGGCTGTGGGGCCTAGGAGAGAGAGGGAGAAATAGTAGATGTGGGGCCCAGTAGAGAGAGAGAAAGAGAGGCTGTGGAGCCCAGGAGAGACAGAGAGATAGAGAGATAGAGAGAGGCTGTGGGGCCCAGGAGAGAGAGAGAGAGAGAGGCTCTGGGGCCCAGGAGAGAGAGAGAAAGAGATAGAGAGAGTGGCTGTGGGGCCCAGGAGAGAGAGAGAGAGAGAAAGAGACAGTGGCTGTTGGGCGCCGGAGGGAGAGAGAGAGAGAAAGAGAGTTTAACTGTGGGGCCCACGGTAGACAGAGGGAGAGAATTGCTTTGGGGTACAGGAGAGAGAGAGAAGGAGAGTGTGGCTGTGGTTCCCAGGAGAGAGAGAGTCGCTGTCGTGCCCAGGAGAGAGGGTGAGAGAGAGCGTGGCTGTGTGGCATGGGGGAGGAGAGATAGAATGAGTGGTTGTGGGGCCCAAGAGAGAGAGAGAGCGTGGTTGTGGGGCCCAGGACAGACAAAGAGATAGAGGCTGTGGGGCCCAGGAGAGAGACAGAGAGAGAGGCTGTGGGGCACAGGAGAGAGAGAGAAAGAGAGAGAGTGTGGCTGTGGTGCCCAGGAGAGAGAGAGAAAGTGTCTGTGGGGCCAAGGAGCGAGAGAGAGAGAGGCAGAGAGAAACAGAGAGTGACTGTGGGGCCCAGGGGAGAGTGAGAGAGAGAGAGTTGCTTTGGGGCCCTGGAGAGAGAGAGAGAGCGAGAGTCAGTGGTTGTGTGGCCCAGGGGAGAGGGAGAGAGAGAGGCTGTGGGGCCCAGGAGAGAGTGAGAGAGAGAGGCTGTGGGGCCCAGGAGAGAGAGAGAGAAAGAGATAGAGAGAGTGGCTGTGGGGCCCAGGAGAGAGAGAGAGAGAGAAAGAGAGAGTGGCTGTTGGGCCCAGGAGGGAGAGAGAGAGAGAAAGAGAGTTTAACTGTGGGGCCCACGGTAGACAGAGAGAGAGAATTGCTTTGGGGTACAGGAGAGAGAGAGAAGGAGAGTGTGGCTGTGGTTCCCAGGAGAGAGAGAGTCACTGTCGTGCCCAGGAGAGAGGGTGAGAGAGAGCGTGGCTGTGTGGCATGGGGGAGGAGAGATAGAATGTGTGGCTGTGGGGCCCAAGAGAGAGAGAGAGAGAGAGTGGTTGTGGGGCCCAGGACAGACAAAGAGATAGAGGCTGTGGGGCCCAGGAGAGAGACAGAGAGAGAGGCTGTGGGGCCCAGGAGAGAGAGAGAAAGTGTCTGTGGGGCCAAGGAGAGAGAGAGAGAGAGACAGAGAGAAAGAGAGAGTGACTGTGGGGCCCAGGGGAGAGTTAGAGGGAGGCTGTGGGGCCCAGGAGAGAGAGAGAGAGAGAGAGGCTGTGGGGCCCAGGAGAAAGAGAGAGAGCGAGAGTCAGTGGTTGTGTGGCCCAGGGGAGAGGGAGAGAGAGAGAATGGGGCTGTGGGGCCTTCAGGAGAGAGAAAGAGAGTGAGTGGCTGTGGAGCCCAGGAGAGAGAGAGAAAGAGAGAGTGGCTGTGGGGCCCAGGAGAGAGAGAGAAAGAGAGAGTGGCTGGGGGGGCCCGGGAGAGAGAGAGAGAGAGAGTGGCTGTGGGGTGCAGGGGAGAGTGAGAGAAAGAGAGTTGCTTTGGGGCCTTCGGGAGAAGAGATAGAGTGGCTGTGTGGCATGGGGGAGGAGAGATAGAGAGAGCGGCAGTGGGGCCCAGGAGAGAGAGAGAGTGGCGGTGGGGCCTTCGGGAGAAGAGATAGAGTGGCTGTGTGGCATTGGGGAGGAGAGATAGAGAGAGTGGCTGTGGGGCCCAGGAGAGAGAGAGAGAGAGTGAGAGATTGGCGGTGGGCCTTCGGGAGAAGAGATAGAGTGGCTGTGTGGCATCTCGGAGGAGAGAGAGAGAGGCTGTGGGGCCCAGGAGAGAGAGAGAGGGAGAGAGAGAGAGAGAGAGTGGCTGTGAGGCCCAGGAGAGAGAGAGAGAGAGAGTGGCTGAGGGGCCCAGAGGAGAGTGAGGGAGAGAAAGAGAGTGGCGGTGGGGCCTTCAGGAGAAGAGATAGATTAGCTGTGGGCCATGTGGGAGCAGAGATAGAGAGTGGATGTGGGGCCCAGTAGAGGGAGAGAGAAAGAGAGAGAGGCTGTGGGGCCCAGGAGAGAGAGAGGGAGAGAGTGTGTCTGTGGGGCACAGGAGAGAGAGAGAGAGACAGAGACAGTGGCTGTGGGGCCCAGGGGAGACAGAGAGAGAGAGAGAGAGAGAGAGAGGCTGTGGGGCCCAGGGGAGTGAGAGAGAGAGAGTGTGTCTGTGGGGCACAGGACAGAGAGAGAGAGAGAGAGGCTGTGGGGCATGGGGCAGGAGAGATAGAGAGACTGGCTGTGGGGCCCTGGCGAAAGAGAGAGAGAGTGAGAGATTGGCGGTGGGCCTTCGGGAGAAGAGATAGAGTGGCTGTGTGGCATCTCGGAGGAGAGATAGAGAGAGTGGCAGTGGGGCCCAGGAGAGAGAGCGAGGGAGAGAGTGGCGGTGGGGCCCTGGAGAGAGAGAGAGAGAGAGAGAGAAAGAAAGAATGACTATGGGGCCCACGGTTGAGTGAGAGAGAGAGAGTGGCTGTGGGGCCAAGGAGAGAGAGTGAAGGAGAGTGTTTCTCTGGCTCCCAGGAGAGAGAGAGAGAGAGATTAGAGTGGCTGTGGGGCCCAGAGAGAGAGTGAGGGAGAGAGTGGCTGTGTGGCATGGGGGAGGAGAGATAGAGAGAGTGGATGTGGGGTCCAGGAGAAAGAGAGTGAGAGTGGCTGTGGGGCCCTGGAGAGACAGAGAGAGAGGCTATGGGGCCCAGCAGCGAGAGAGAGAGAAACAGAGAGAGAGAGTGGTTGTGGGGCCCAGGACAGAGAGAGAAGGGATAGAGGCTGTGGGGCCCAGGAGAGAGAGAGAGAGAGAGAGAGAGGGGCTGTGGGGCCCAGGAGAGAGAGAGAGAGAGAGAGTGGCTGTGGGGCCCAGGACAGAGAGAGAGAGAGAGAGAGAGTGGCTGTGGGGCCCAGGACAGAGAGGGAGAGTGGATGTAGGGCCCAGGAGAGAGAGTGAAGGAGAGTGTTTCTGTGGCTCCCAGGAGAGAGAGAGAGAGAGAGAGATAGAGTGTCTGTGGGTCCCAGAGAGAGAGTGAGGGAGAGAGTGGCTGTGTGGCATGGGGAAGGAGAGATAGAGAGAGTGGATGTGGGGTCTTGGAGAAAGAGAGAGAGAGTAGCTGTGGGGCCCAGGAGAGACAGAGAGAGTGGCTGTGGGGCCCCGGACAGAGAGAGAAGGGATAGAGGCTGTGGGGCCCAGGAGAGAGAGAGAGAGAGAGAGAGGGGCTGTGGGGCCCAGGACACAGAGAGAGAGAGAGAGGCTGTGAGGCCCAGGAGAGAGAGAGAGAGTGAGTGACTGTGGGGAGCAGGGGAGAGAGAGAGAGAGAGTAGCTTTGGGGCCTTCGGGAGAAGAGATAGAGTGACTGTGTGGCATGGGGGAGGAGAGATAGAGAGAGTGGCAGTGGGGCCCAGGAGAGATAGAGAGAGAGAGAGAGTGGCAGTGGGGCCCAGGAGAGAGAGAGAGAGAGAGACTGTGGGCCCCAGGAGAGAGAGAGAGAGAGAGAGAGAGAGAGAGTGGCTGTGGGGCCCAGGAGAGAGAGAGAGAGAGAGACTGTGGGGCCCAGGAGAGAGAGAGAGAGAGAGACTGTGGGGCCCAGGAGAGAGAGAGAGAGAGAGAGAGAGAGAGAGTGGCTGTGGGGCCCAGGAGAGAGAGAGAGAGAGAGACTGTGGGGCCCAGGAGAGAGAGAGAGAAAGAGAGGGAGGCTGTGGGGCCCAGGAGAGAGAGAGAGACTGTGGGGCCCACGGGAGAGAGAGTGGTTGTGGGGCCCAGGGAAGGGTGAGTTGTTGCTCTGGGGCCCAGGGGAGGGAGAGAGAGAGAGAAAGTGGCTGTGTGGGGCCCAGGGGAAGGAGTGAGAGAGGAAGAGAGTGGCCTTTGGGCCAAGGAGAGAGAGAGTGAGAGAAAGAGTGGCTGGGGGGTTCAGGAGAGAGAGAGAGAGAGGGAGTGGCTGTGGGGCCTAGGAGAAAGAGAGAGTGTTCGAGTGGCTGTGGGGCCCAGGAGAGAGAGAGACAGTGGCTGTGGGGCTCAGTATTAGAGAGAGGGAGAGTGGCTATGGGGCACAGGATAGAAAGTGGAGAGAGAGCGAGAGAGAGAGAGAGTGGCTATGGAATCCAGGAGATTGAGAGAGAGAGAGAGTGGCTGTGGGGCCCAGGGGAGCGGGGGAGAGAATGTGGCTGTATGGCCTTCAGGAGGAGAGATAGAGAGAGAGAGAGATAGGGAGAGAGAGGCTGTGGTTCCCAGGAGAGTGAGAGAGAGAGTGGGCTGTGGGGCCCAGGGGAGAGAGAGAGAAGAGAGGAGAGAGAGTTGCTGTAGGGCCTTGGGGTGGAGAGATAGAGAGAGTGGCTCTGCGGCCCAGGACAGAGAGAGAGAGAGAGAGTGGCTCTGGTGCCCAGGGGAGGGGGAGTGGCTGTGGGGCACATGGGAGGGGGAGAGAGAGAGTGGTGTGATGCTCAGGGGAGTGAGAGAGAGAGAATGGCTCTGGGGCACAGGGGGAGGGAGAGTGAGACAGAGAGAGAGGCTGTGTGGCCCAGGAGAGAGAGAGAGAGAGTGGCTGTGGGGCCCAGGAGAGAGACAGAGAGAGAAAGAGAGAGAAAGTGCCTGTGGGGCCCAGGGGAGGGAGAGAGAGAGAGAGAGAGAGAGAGAGAGTGGCTGTGGGGCATGGGGGAGGAGAGATAGAGAGAGTGGCTGTGCGGGCCCAGGAGACAGAGAGAGAGAGAAAGAGGAGAGAGGCTGTGGGGCCCAGGAGAGAGAGAGAGAGAGAGAGAGTTGCTGGTGGGGCCCAGGAGAGAGAGATAGAGAGAGAGAGTGGTTGTGGGGCCCAGGAGAGACAGAGAGAGTGGTTGTGGGGCCCAGGACAGAGAGGAGAGAGAGAGTGGTTGTGGGGCCCAGGACAGAGAGAGAAGGGATAGAGGCTGTGGGGCCCAGGAGAGAGAGAGAGAGAGAGAGAGGGGCTGTGGGGGCCCAGGACACAGAGAGAGAGAGAGAGAGGCTGTGAGGCCCAGGAGAGATAGAGAGAGTGAGTGACTGTGGGGAGCAGGGGAGAGAGAGAGAGAGAGTAGCTTTGGGGCCTTCGGGAGAAGAGATAGAGTGACTGTGTGGCATGGGGGAGGATGAGATAGAGAGAGTGGCAGTGGGGCCCAGGAGAGAGAGAGAGAGAGAGAGTGGCTGTGGGGGCCCAGGAGAGAGAGAGAGAGAGAGAGAGAGACAGTGGCTGTGGGGAGACGGGACAGAGAGAGAGAGGCTGTGGGGCCCACGAGAGGGGAGAGAGAGAGAGAGAAAGAGAGTGGCTGTGGGGCCCTGGAGAGAGAGAGAGAAAGAGAAAGAGAGGGAGGCTGTGGGGCCCAGGAGAGAGAGAGAGACTGTGGGGCCCACGGGGAGAGAGAGTGGTTGTGGGGCCCAGGGAAGGGTGAGTTGCTCTGGGGCCCAGGGGAGGGAGAGAGAGAGGAGAAAGTGGCTGTGGGGCCCAGGGGAAGGAGTGAGAGAGAGAGAGAGAGAGGCTGTGGGGCCCAAGAGAGAGAAAGAGAAAGAGAGGGAGGCTGTGGGGCCCAGGAGAGAGAGAGAGACTGTGGGGCCCACGGGAGAGAGAGTGGTTGTGGGGCCCAGGGAAGGGTGGAGTTGCTCTGGGGCCCAGGGGAGGGAGAGAGAGAGAGAAAGTGGCTGTGGGGCCCAGGGGAAGGAGTGAGAGAGGAAGAGAGTGGCCTTTGGGCCAAGGAGGAGAGAGAGTGAGAGAAAGAGTGGCTGGGGGGTTCAGGAGAGAGAGAGAGAGAGGGAGTGGCTGTGGGGGCCTAGGAGAAAGAGAGAGTGTTCGAGTGGCTGTGGGGCCCAGGAGAGAGAGAGACAGTGGCTGTGGGGCTCAGTATTAGAGAGAGGGAGAGTGGCTATGGGGCACAGGATAGAAAGTGAGAGAGAGCGAGAGAGAGAGGAGTGGCTATGGAATCCAGGAGATTGAGAGAGAGAGAGAGTGGCTGTGGGGCCCAGGGGAGCGGGGGAGAGAATGTGGCTGTATGGCCTTCAGGAGGAGAGATAGAGAGAGAGAGAGATAGCGAGAGAGAGGCTGTGGTTCCCAGGAGAGTGAGAGAGAGAGTGGCTGTGGGGCCCAGGGGGAGAGAGAGAGAAGAGAGAGAGAGAGTTGCTGTAGGGCCTTGGGGTGGAGAGATAGAGAAAGTGGCTGTGGGGCCCACTAGAGAGAGAGAGAGAGAGTGGCTCTGCGGCCCAGGACAGAGAGAGAGAGAGAGAGTGGCTCTGGTTGCCCAGGGGGAGGGGGGAGTGGCTGTGGGGCACATGGGAGGGGGGGAGAGAGAGAGTGGTGTGATGCTCAGGGGGAGTGAGAGAGAGAGAATGGCTCTGGGGCACAGGGGAGGGAGAGTGAGACAGAGAGAGAGGCTGTGTGGCCCAGGAGAGAGAGAGAGAGTGGCTGTGGGGCCCAGGAGAGAGACAGAGAGAGAAAGAGAGAGAAAGTGCCTGTGGGGCCCAGGGGAGGGAGAGAGAGTGAGAGAGAGAGAGAGTGGCTGTGGGGCATGGGGGAGGAGAGATAGAGAGAGTGGCTGTGCGGGCCCAGGAGACAGAGAGAGAGAGAAAGAGAGAGAGGCTGTGGGGCCCAGGAGAGAGAGAGAGAGAGAGAGTGGCGGTGGGGCCCAGGAGAGAGAGATAGAGAGAGAGAGTGGTTGTGGGGCCCAGGAGGGAGAGCGAGGGACAGAATGGCTGTGGGGCCCTGGAGACAGAGAGAGAGAGAGGAGGAAAGAGAGAATGACTATGGGGCCCATGGTAGAGAGAGAGAGACGGAGAGAAAGATAGTGTGGATGTGGGGCCCAGAGAGAGAGTGAGGGAGAGAGAGGCTGTGTGGCATGGTGGAGGAGAGATAGAGAGAATGGATGTGGGGTCCAGGAGAAAGAGAGAGAGAGTGGCTTAAGGGCCCAGGAGAGACAGAGAGAGAGGCTGTGGGGCCAGCAGGGAGAGAGAGATAAACAGAGAGAGAGAGTGGTTGTGGGGACCAGGAGAGAGAGAGAGAGAGATTGGCTGTGGGGCCCAGGAGAGAGAGAGAAAGAGACTGGCTGTGGGGCCCAGGACAGAGAGAGAAGAGATAGAGGCCTGTGGGGCACAGGAGAGAGAGAGAGAGAAAGAGAGAGGCTTTGAGGCCCAGGAGAGAGAGAGAGAGTGGCGGTGGGGCCCAGGAGAGAGAGATAGAGGGAGAGAGTGGTTGTGGGGCCCAGGAGGGAGAGCGAGGGAGAGAGTGGCTGTGATGCCCTGGAGAGAGAGAGAGAGAGAGAGAAAGAGATAATGACTATGGGGCCCACGGTAGAGTGAGAGAGAGGGAGAGAGAGAGAGGCTGTGGGGCCCAGGAGAGAGAGTGAAGGAGAGTGTTTCTGTGGCTCCCAGGAGAGAGAAAGAGAGAGAGAGATAGAGTGGCTGTGGGGCCCAGAGAGAGAGTGAGGGAGAGAGTGGCTGTGTGGCATGGGGGAGGAGAGATAGAGAGAGTGGATGTGGGGCCCAGGGAGAGAGAGAGAGAGAGAATGGCTGTGGGGTCCAGGACAGAGAGAGAGAGAGAGAGAGGCTGTGGGGCCCAGGAGAGAGAGAGAGAGAGTGGCTGTGGGGCCCAGGAGAGAGAGAGAGAGAGAGTGGCTGTGGGGCCCAGGAGAGAGAGAGAGAGAGAGTGGCTGTGGGGGCCCAGGACAGAGAGAGAAGAGATAGAGGCTGTGGGGCACAGGAGAGAGAGAGAGAGAAAGAGAGAGGCTTTGAGGCCCAGGAGAGAGAGAGAGAGTGGCGGTGGGGCCCAGGAGAGAGAGATAGAGGGAGAGAGTGGTTGTGGGGCCCAGGAGGGAGAGCGAGGGAGAGAGTGGCTGTGATGCCCTGGAGAGAGAGAGAGAGAGAGAGAAAGCGATAATGACTATGGGGCCCACGGGTAGAGTGAGAGAGAGAGAGAGAGAGAGGCTGTGGGGGCCCAGGAGAGAGAGTGAAGGAGAGTGTTTCTGTGGCTCCCAGGAGAGAGAAAGAGAGAGAGAGATAGAGTGGCTGTGGGGCCCAGAGAGAGAGTGAGGGGAGAGAGTGGCTGTGTGGCATGGGGGAGGAGAGATAGAGAGAGTGGATGTGGGGCCCAGGAGAGAGAGAGAGAGAGAATGGCTGTGGGGTCCAGGACAGAGAGAGAGAGAGAGAGAGAGGCTGTGGGGCCCAGGAGAGAGAGAGAGAGAGTGGCTGTGGGGCCCAGGAGAGAGAGAGAGAGAGAGAGTGGCTGTGGGGCCCAGGAGAGAGAGAGAGAGAGAGTGGCTGTGCGGCCCAGGACAGAGAGAGAAGAGAGGCTGTGAGGCCCAGGAGAGAAAGAGAGAGAGGGAGAGAGAGAGTGGCTGAGGGGCCCCAGAGGAGAGTGAGAGAGAGAGAGTGGCTGTGGGGCCCAGGAGGAAGAGAGAGTGAGAGAGAGACACAGTGGCTGTGGGGCCCAGGGCAGAGAGGGAGAGAGATAGTGGCTGGGGGGCCCAGGAGAGAGAGAGAGAGAGAGAGAGAGTGGCAGTGGGGCCCAGGAGAGAGAGAAAGAGAGAGAGGGGAGACAGAGTGTGGCTGTGGTGCCAAGAGGAGAGTGAGAGCGAAAGAGTGGCTGTGGGGCCCAGGAGAGAGAGAGAGAGAGAGACACACAGTGGCTGTGGGGCCCAGGGCAGAGAGGGAGAGAGAGAGAGTGGCAGTGGGGCCTTCGGGAGAAGAGATAGAGAGGCTGTGTGGCATGGGGGAGGAGAGATAGAGTGGCTGTGCGGGCAAGGAGAGAGAGAGATGCTGTGGGGTGCAGCAGAGAGAGGGAGAGGCTGTGAGGCCCAGGAGAGAGAGAGAGAGAGAGAGAGGCTGTGAGGCCCTGGAGAGAGAGAGAGAGAGAGAGAGGCTGTGAGGTCCAGGAGAGAGAGAGCGAGAGAGAGAGAGAGGCTGTGAGGCCCAGGAGAGAGAGAGAGAGAGAGAGAGAGGCTGTGAGGCCCTGGAGAGAGAGCGAGAGAGAGAGAGGCTGTGAGGCCCAGGAGAGAGAGAGAGAGAGAGACTGTGGGGCCCAGGAGAGAGAGAGAGAGAGAGAGAGAGAGAGAGTGGCTGTGGGGCCCAGGAGAGAGAGAGAGAGAGAGACTGTGGGGCCCAGGAGAGAGAGAGAGAAAGAGAGGGAGGCTGTGGGGCCCAGGAGAGAGAGAGAGACTGTGGGGCCCACGGGAGAGAGAGGTGGTTGTGGGGCCCAGGGAAGGGTGAGTTGCTCTGGGGCCCAGGGGAGGGAGAGAGAGAGAGAAAGTGGCTGTGGGGCCCAGGGGAAGGAGTGAGAGAGGAAGAGAGTGGCCTTTGGGCCAAGGAGAGAGAGAGTGAGAGAAAGAGTGGCTGGGGGGTTCAGGAGAGAGAGAGAGAGAGGGAGTGGCTGTGGGGCCTAGGAGAAAGAGAGAGTGTTCGAGTGGCTGTGGGGCCCAGGAGAGAGAGAGACAGTGGCTGTGGGGCTCAGTATTAGAGAGAGGGAGAGTGGCTATGGGGCACAGGATAGAAAGTGAGAGAGAGCGAGAGAGAGAGAGAGTGGCTATGGAATCCAGGAGATTGAGAGAGAGAGAGAGTGGCTGTGGGGCCCAGGGGAGCGGGAGAGAATGTGGCTGTATGGCCTTCAGGAGGAGAGATAGAGAGAGAGAGAGATAGGGAGAGAGAGGCTGTGGTTCCCAGGAGAGTGAGAGAGAGAGTGGCTGTGGGGCCCAGGGGAGAGAGAGAGAAGAGAGAGAGAGAGTTGCTGTAGGGCCTTGGGGTGGAGAGATAGAGAGAGTGGCTCTGCGGCCCAGGACAGAGAGAGAGAGAGAGAGTGGCTCTGGTGCCCAGGGGAGGGGGGAGTGGCTGTGGGGCACATGGGAGGGGGAGAGAGAGAGTGGTGTGATGCTCAGGGGAGTGAGAGAGAGAGAATGGCTCTGGGGCACAGGGGAGGGAGAGGTGAGACAGAGAGAGAGGCTGTGTGGCCCAGGAGAGAGAGAGAGAGTGGCTGTGGGGCCCAGGAGAGAGACAGAGAGAGAAAGAGAGAGAAAGTGCCTGTGGGGGCCCAGGGGAGGGAGAGAGAGAGTGAGAGAGAGAGAGAGTGGCTGTGGGGCATGGGGGAGGAGAGATAGAGAGAGTGGCTGTGCGGGCCCAGGAGACAGAGAGAGAGAGAAAGAGAGAGAGGCTGTGGGGCCCAGGGAGAGAGAGAGAGAGAGAGAGAGTTGCGGTGGGGCCCAGGAGAGAGAGATAGAGGAGAGAGAGTGGTTGTGGGGCCCAGGAGAGACAGAGAGAGTGGTTGTGGGGCCCAGGACAGAGAGAGAGAGAGAGTGGTTGTGGGGCCCAGGACAGAGAGAGAAGGGATAGAGGCTGTGGGGCCCAGGAGAGAGAGAGAGAGAGAGAGAGGGGCTGTGGGGCCCAGGACACAGAGAGAGAGAGAGAGAGGCTGTGAGGCCCAGGAGAGATAGAGAGAGTGAGTGACTGTGGGGAGCAGGGGAGAGAGAGAGAGAGAGTAGCTTTGGGGCCTTCGGGAGAAGAGATAGAGTGACTGTGTGGCATGGGGGAGGAGAGATAGAGAGAGTGGCAGTGGGGGCCCAGGAGAGAGAGAGAGAGAGAGAGTGGCTGTGGGGCCCAGGAGAGAGAGAGAGAGAGAGAGAGAGACAGTGGCTGTGGGGAGACGGGACAGAGAGAGAGAGGCTGTGGGGCCCACGAGAGGGAGAGAGAGAGAGAGAAAGAGAGTGGCTGTGGGGCCCTGGAGAGAGAGAGAGAAAGAGAAAGAGAGGGAGGCTGTGGGGCCCAGGAGAGAGAGAGAGACTGTGGGGCCCACGGGAGAGAGAGTGGTTGTGGGGCCCAGGGAAGGGTGAGTTGCTCTGGGGCCCAGGGGAGGGAGAGAGAGAGAGAAAGTGGCTGTGGGGCCCAGGGGAAGGAGTGAGAGAGAGAGAGAGAGAGGCTGTGGGGCCCAAGAGAGAGAAAGAGAAAGAGAGGGAGGCTGTGGGGCCCAGGAGAGAGAGAGAGACTGTGGGGCCCACGGGAGAGAGAGTGGTTGTGGGGCCCAGGGAAGGGTGAGTTGCTCTGGGGCCCAGGGGAGGGAGAGAGAGAGAGAAAGTGGCTGTGGGGCCCAGGGGAAGGAGTGAGAGAGGAAGAGAGTGGCCTTTGGGCCAAGGAGAGAGAGAGTGAGAGAAAGAGTGGCTGGGGGGTTCAGGAGAGAGAGAGAGAGAGGGAGTGGCTGTGGGGCCTAGGAGAAAGAGAGAGTGTTCGAGTGGCTGTGGGGCCCAGGAGAGAGAGAGACAGTGGCTGTGGGGCTCAGTATTAGAGAGAGGGAGAGTGGCTATGGGGCACAGGATAGAAAGTGAGAGAGAGCGAGAGAGAGAGAGTGGCTATGGAATCCAGGAGATTGAGAGAGAGAGAGAGTGGCTGTGGGGCCCAGGGGAGCGGGAGAGAATGTGGCTGTATGGCCTTCAGGAGGAGAGATAGAGAGAGAGAGAGATAGCGAGAGAGAGGCTGTGGTTCCCAGGAGAGTGAGAGAGAGAGTGGCTGTGGGGCCCAGGGGAGAGAGAGAGAAGAGAGAGAGAGAGTTGCTGTAGGGCCTTGGGGTGGAGAGATAGAGAAAGTGGCTGTGGGGCCCACTAGAGAGAGAGAGAGAGAGTGGCTCTGCGGCCCAGGACAGAGAGAGAGAGAGAGAGTGGCTCTGGTGCCCAGGGGAGGGGGAGTGGCTGTGGGGCACATGGGAGGGGGGAGAGAGAGAGTGGTGTGATGCTCAGGGGAGTGAGAGAGAGAGAATGGCTCTGGGGCACAGGGGAGGGAGAGTGAGAC
>JANJGN010004253.1:0-35127 GCA_026770705.1 Isurus oxyrinchus | reverse complement strand
CAGAGAATCAGAACAGTGAGGGACAGACACCAGAGAATCAGAACAGTGAGGGACAGACACCAGAGAATCAGAACAGTGAGGGACAGACACCAGAGAATCAGAACAGTGAGGGACAGACACCAGAGAATCAGAACAGTGAGGGACAGACACCAGAGAATCAGAACAGTGAGGGACAGACACCAGAGAATCAGAACAGTGAGGGACAGACACCAGAGAATCAGAACAGTGAGGGACAGACACCAGAGAATCAGAACAGTGAGGGACAGACACTACAGAATTGTTGAGACTGCAGTCAGTCATCAATGAAGTGAGGGTGTGATGAAGGACCTGGATCAGGGCTGCTTCTGTTACGTATTATTTTTGTGTTACAATCAACTGTCAGAATTAGATTGAATATGTGTTGGTTCTTTCACAAATTTATTGCAAATGAAACCAGTTTGCATTCAGCCTCATCTCTCGAGAGCAGGGACAGATCCATCAGGAGGGGATGAACAGATCCCTCACATGGCAAGTCGCTGTTACACCCTCCCCACCAGGTCACATGACAAAGTTGGGACAGTTACGGTAATCTCCTGAACCACAGGGACATGGGACCACCTACAGGGGAGACCAGGAACAAAAACAGAAATGAAACATGCTGGAAAAGCTCAGCGGGTCTGACAGCATCTGTGGTGAGAAACAGAGTTAGTGTTTCGAATCTGTATGACTCTTCCTCATACGGACTCGAAACATTATCTCTGTTCCTCTCCACAGATGCTGTCAGACCCGCTGAGCTTTTCCAGTATTTTTTGTTTTTGTTTCAGATTTCCAGCATCCGCAGTATTTTGCCTTTATCACTAACATAAATATCCTTTTCCAAATATCTTGGGACTTGTGTGAATTTAATCCCTCATTCCTTAAATTCAACACAGACTGGTGTTGGTATATAGAAAATGATCTTCCTGATTAGTGGGCGCTGCTGTGAAATTACTCTTATTGCTTCCTACCTGTTGGAGAGAAGCGAAGACAGGTCACACGGATTTCCGGCTTAAAGTGGCGTGAACTCATGTCACCTTATCCAAAAAGACAGGACAGAGTTAGTTAGGACACAGGACATATTCCAACTACCATCAACTGAGGCCAGAGTTAAAAAGCCGAATGGTTTTCTATTTCACACCACACAGATATAACTAAACCGAGGATATCTCAACCCCACGGCCCACAATCTCACTGGTTCACCTTTTTACAGGCAAACAATCGGAACTAAACGATTGCATTCGACGTGTCACAATTTGGAGCTACTGGCGCTGTGACAGATCACAGAAAGGACCTGCCTGGGGGGAGCACACTATCGCCCAGCTCCCGTTAAACTACTCCACACCAGCACCCAGCTCCCGTTAAACTACTCCACACCATCACCCAGCTCCCGTTAAACTACTCCACACACTCACCCAGCTCCCATTAAACTACTCCACACTCTCACCCAGCTCCCGTTAAACTACTCCACACCCTCACCCTGCTCCCGTTAAACTGCTCCACACCCTCACCCAGCTCCCGTTAAACTACTCCACACCCTCACCCAGCTCCCGTTAAACTACTCCACACCCTCACCCAGCTCCCGTTAAACTACTCCAGACCCTCACCCAGCTGCCGTTAAACTACTCCACACCCTCACCCAGCTGCCGTTAAACTACTCCACACCCTCACCCAGCTGCCGTTAAACTACTCCACACCCTCACCCAGCTGCCGTTAAACTACTCCACACCCTCACCCAGCTCCCGTTAAACTACTCCAGACCCTCACCCAGCTCCCGTTAAACTACTCCACACCCTCACCCAGCTGCCGTTAAACTACCCCACACCCTCACCCAGCTCCCGTTAAACTACCCCACACCCTCACCCAGCTCCCGTTAAACTACCCCACACCCTCACCCAGCTCCCGTTAAACTACTCCAGACCCTCACCCAGCTCCCGTTAAACTACTCCACACCCTCACCCAGCTCCCGTTAAACTACTCCACACTCTCACCCAGCTCCCGTTAAACTACTCCACACCCTCACCCAGCTCCCGTTAAACTACTCCACACTCTCACCCAGCTCCCGTTAAACTACTCCACACCCTCACCCAGCTCCCGTTAAACTACGCCAGACCCTCACCCAGCTCCCGTTAAACTACTCCACACCCTCACCCAGCTCCCGTTAAACTACTCCACACCATCACCCAGCTCCCGGTAAACTACTCCACACCATCACCCAGCTCCCGTTAAACTACTCCACACCCTCACCCAGCTCCCGTTAAACTACTCCACACCCTCACCCAGCTCCCGTTAAACTACTCCACACCCTCACCCAGCTCCCGTTAAACTACTCCACACCCTCACCCAGCTCCCGTTAAACTACTCCACACCCTCACCCAGCTCCCGTTAAACTACTCCACACCCTCACCCAGCTCCCGTTAAACTACCCCACACCCTCACCCAGCTCCCGTTAAACTACCCCACACCCTCACCCAGCTCCCGTTAAACTACTCCAGACCCTCACCCAGCTCCCGTTAAACTACTCCAGACCCTCACCCAGCTCCCGTTAAACTACCCCACACCCTCACCCAGCTCCCGTTAAACTACTCCACACCCTCACCCAGCTCCCGTTAAACTACTCCACACCCTCACCCAGCTCCCGTTAAACCACTCCAGATCATCACCCAGCTCCCGTTAAACTACTCCAGACCCTCACCCAGCTCCCGTTAAACTACTCCACACCCTCACCCAGCTCCCGTTAAACTACTCCACACCCTCACCCAGCTCCCGTTAAACTACTCCACACCCTCACCCAGCTCCCGTTAAACTACTCCACACCATCACCCAGCTCCCGTTAAACTACTCCACACCCTCACCCAGCTCCCGTTAAACTACTCCACACCATCACCCAGCTCCCATTAAACTACTCCACACCCTCACCCAGCTCCCGTTAAACTACTCCACACCCTCACCCAGCTCCCGTTAAACCACTCCAGATCATCACCCAGCTCCCGTTAAACTACTCCAGACCCTCACCCAGCTCCCGTTAAACTACTCCACACCCTCACCCAGCTCCCGTTAAACTACTCCACACCATCACCGAGCTCCCGTTAAACTACTCCACACCATCACCCAGCTGCCGTTAAACTAATCCACACCATCACCCAGCTCCCGTTAAACTACTCCACACCATCACCCAGCTCCCGTTAAACTACTCCACACCCTCACCCAGCTCCCGTTAAACTACTCCAGACCCTCACCCAGCTCCCGTTAAACTACTCCACACCCTCACCCAGCTCCCGTTAAACTACTCCACACCATCACCCAGCTCCCGTTAAACTACTCCACACCATCACCCAGCTCCCGTTAAATTACTCCACACCATCACCCAGCTGCCGTTAAACTACTCCACACCATCACCCAGCTGCCGTTAAACTACTCCACACCCTCACCCAGCTCCCGTTAAACTACTCCACACCCTCACCCAGCTGCCGTTAAACTACTCCACACCCTCACCCAGCTCCCGTTAAACTACTCCACACCCTCACCCAGCTCCCGTTAAACTACTCCACACCCTCACCCAGCTCCCGTTAAACAACTCCACACCCTCACCCAGCTCCCGTTAAACTACTCCACACCCTCACCCAGCTCCCGTTAAACTACTCCACACCCTCACCCAGCTCCCGTTAAACTACTCCACACCCTCACCCAGCTCCCGTTAAACTACTCCACACCCTCACCCAGCTCCCGTTAAACTACTCCACACCCTCACCCAGCTCCCGTTAAACTACTCCACACCCTCACCCAGCTCCCGTTAAACTACTCCACACCCTCACCCAGCTCCCGTTAAACTACTCCACACCCTCACCCAGCTGCCGTTAAACTACTCCACACCCTCACCCAGCTCCCGTTAAACTACTCCACACCCTCACCCAGCTCCCGTTAAACTACTCCACACCCTCACCCAGCTCCCGTTAAACAACTCCACACCCTCACCCAGCTCCCGTTAAACTACTCCACACCCTCACCCAGCTCCCGTTAAACTACTCCACACCCTCACCCAGCTCCCGTTAAACTACTCCACACCCTCACCCAGCTCCCGTTAAACTACTCCACACCCTCACCCAGCTCCCGTTAAACAACTCCACACCCTCACCCAGCTCCCGTTAAACAACTCCACACCCTCACCCAGCTCCCGTTAAACAACTCCACACCCTCACCCAGCTCCCGTTAAACTACTCCACACCCTCACCCAGCTCCCGTTAAACTACTCCACACCCTCACCCAGCTCCCGTTAAACTACTCCACACCCTCACCCAGCTCCCGTTAAACTACTCCACACCCTCACCCAGCTCCCGTTAAACTACTCCACACCCTCACCCAGCTCCCGTTAAACTACTCCACACCCTCACCCAGCTCCCGTTAAACTGCTCCACACCCTCACCCAGCTCCCGTTAAACTGCTCCACACCCTCACCCAGCTCCCGTTAAACTACTCCACACCCTCACCCAGCTCCCGTTAAACTACTCCACACCCTCACCCAGCTCCCGTTAAACTACTCCACACCATCACCCAGCTCCCGTTAAACTACTCCACACCATCACCCAGCTCCCGTTAAACTACTCCACACCATCACCCAGCTCCCGTTAAACTACTCCACACCCTCACCCAGCTCCCGTTAAACTACTCCACACCATCACCCAGCTCCCGTTAAACTACTCCACACCATCACCCAGCTCCCGTTAAACTACTCCACACCATCACCCAGCTCCCGTTAAACTACTCCACACCCTCACCCAGCTCCCGTTAAACTACTCCACACCATCACCCAGCTCCCGTTAAACTACTCCACACCATCACCCAGCTCCCGTTAAACTACTCCACACCCTCACCCAGCTCCCGTTAAACTACTCCACACCCTCACCCAGCTCCCGTTAAACTACTCCACACCCTCACCCAGCTCCCGTTAAACTACTCCACACCCTCACCCAGCTCCCGTTAAACTACTCCACACCCTCACCCAGCTCCCGTTAAACCACTCCAGATCATCACCCAGCTCCCGTTAAACTACTCCACACCCTCACCCAGCTCCCGTTAAACTACTCCACACCCTCACCCAGCTCCCATTAAACTACCCCACACCCTCACCCAGCTCCCGTTAAACTACTCCACACCCTCACCCAGCTCCCGTTAAACTACTCCACACCCTCACCCAGCTCCCGTTAAACTACTCCACACCCTCACCCAGCTCCCGTTAAACAACTCCACACCATCACCCAGCTCCCGTTAAACTACTCCACACCCTCACCCAGCTCCCGTTAAACTACTCCACACCATCACCCAGCTCCCGTTAAACTACTCCACACCCTCACCCAGCTCCCGTTAAACTACTCCACACCCTCACCCAGCTCCCGTTAAACTACACCACACCATCACCCAGCTCCCGTTAAACTACTCCACACCCTCACCCAGCTCCCGTTAAACTACTCCACACCCTCACCCAGCTCCCGTTAAACTACTCCACACCCTCACCCAGCTCCCGTTAAACTACTCCACACCCTCACCCAGCTCCCGTTAAACTACTCCACACACTCACCCAGCTCCCGTTAAACTACTCCACACCCTCACCCAGCTCCCGTTAAACTACTCCACACCCTCACCCAGCTCCCGTTAAACTACTCCACACCCTCACCCAGCTCCCGTTAAACTACTCCAGACCCTCACCCAGCTCCCGTTAAACTACTCCACACACTCACCCAGCTCCCGTTAAACTACTCCACACCCTCACCCAGCTCCCGTTAAACTACTCCACACCCTCACCCAGCTCCCGTTAAACTACTCCACACCCTCACCCAGCTCCCGTTAAACTACTCCAGACCCTCACCCAGCTCCCGTTAAACTACTCCACACCCTCACCCAGCTCCCGTTAAACTACTCCAGACCCTCACCCAGCTCCCGTTAAACTACTCCACACCCTCACCCAGCTCCCGTTAAACTACTCCACACCCTCACCCAGCTCCCGTTAAACTACTCCACACCCTCACCCAGCTCCCGTTAAACTACTCCACACCCTCACCCAGCTGCCGTTAAACTACTCCACACCCTCACCCAGCTCCCGTTAAACTACTCCACACCCTCACCCAGCTCCCGTTAAACTACTCCACACCCTCACCCAGCTCCCGTTAAACTACTCCACACCCTCACCCAGCTCCCGTTAAACTACTCCACACCCTCACCCAGCTACCGTTAAACTACTCCACACCCTCACCCAGCTCCCGTTAAACTACTCCACACCCTCACCCAGCTCCCGTTAAACTACTCCACACCCTCACCGAGCTCCCGTTAAACTACTCCACACCCTCACCCAGCTCCCGTTAAACAACTCCACACCCTCACCCAGCTCCCGTTAAACAACTCCACACCCTCACCCAGCTCCCGTTAAACAACTCCACACCCTCACCCAGCTCCCGTTAAACTACTCCACACCCTCACCCAGCTCCCGTTAAACTACTCCACACCCTCACCCAGCTCCCGTTAAACTACTCCACACCCTCACCCAGCTCCCGTTAAACTACTCCACACCCTCACCCAGCTCCCGTTAAACTACTCCACACCCTCACCCAGCTCCCGTTAAACTGCTCCACACCCTCACCCAGCTCCCGTTAAACTGCTCCACACCCTCACCCAGCTCCCGTTAAACTGCTCCACACCCTCACCCAGCTCCCGTTAAACTACTCCACACCCTCACCCAGCTCCCGTTAAACTACTCCACACCCTCACCCAGCTCCCGTTAAACTACTCCACACCATCACCCAGCTCCCGTTAAACTACTCCACACCATCACCCAGCTCCCGTTAAACTACTCCACACCCTCACCCAGCTCCCGTTAAACTACTCCACACCATCACCCAGCTCCCGTTAAACTACTCCACACCATCACCCAGCTCCCGTTAAACTACTCCACACCATCACCCAGCTCCCGTTAAACTACTCCACACCCTCACCCAGCTCCCGTTAAACTACTCCACACCCTCACCCAGCTCCCGTTAAACTACTCCACACCCTCACCCAGCTCCCGTTAAACTACTCCACACCCTCACCCAGCTCCCGTTAAACTACTCCACACCCTCACCCAGCTCCCGTTAAACCACTCCAGATCATCACCCAGCTCCCGTTAAACTACTCCACACCCTCACCCAGCTCCCGTTAAACTACTCCACACCCTCACCCAGCTCCCATTAAACTACCCCACACCCTCACCCAGCTCCCGTTAAACTACTCCACACCCTCACCCAGCTCCCGTTAAACTACTCCACACCATCACCCAGCTCCCGTTAAACTACTCCACACCCTCACCCAGCTCCCGTTAAACAACTCCACACCATCACCCAGCTCCCGTTAAACTACTCCACACCCTCACCCAGCTCCCGTTAAACTACTCCACACCATCACCCAGCTCCCGTTAAACTACTCCACACCCTCACCCTGCTCCCGTTAAACTACTCCACACCCTCACCCAGCTCCCGTTAAACTACACCACACCATCACCCAGCTCCCGTTAAACTACTCCACACCCTCACCCAGCTCCCGTTAAACTACTCCACACCCTCACCCAGCTCCCGTTAAACTACTCCACACCCTCACCCAGCTCCCGTTAAACTACTCCACACCCTCACCCAGCTCCCGTTAAACTACTCCACACACTCACCCAGCTCCCGTTAAACTACTCCACACCCTCACCCAGCTCCCGTTAAACTACTCCACACCCTCACCCAGCTCCCGTTAAACTACTCCACACCCTCACCCAGCTCCCGTTAAACTACTCCAGACCCTCACCCAGCTCCCGTTAAACTACTCCACACCCTCACCCAGCTCCCGTTAAACTACTCCAGACCCTCACCCAGCTCCCGTTAAACTACTCCACACCCTCACCCAGCTCCCGTTAAACTACTCCACACCCTCACCCAGCTGCCGTTAAACTACTCCACACCCTCACCCAGCTCCCGTTAAACTACTCCGCACCCTCACCCAGCTCCCGTTAAACTACTCCGCACCCTCACCCAGCTCCCGTTAAACTACTCCACACCCTCACCCAGCTCCCGTTAAACTACTCCACACCCTCACCCAGCTCCCGTTAAACTACTCCACACCCTCACCCAGCTCCCGTTAAACTACTCCACACCCTCACCCAGCTCCCGTTAAACTACTCCACACCCTCACCCAGCTCCCGTTAAACTACTCCACACCCTCACCCAGCTCCCGTTAAACTACTCCACACCCTCACCCAGCTCCCGTTAAACTACTCCACACCCTCACCCAGCTCCCGTTAAACTACTCCACACCCTCACCCAGCTCCCGTTAAACTACTCCAGACCCTCACCCAGCTCCCGTTAAACTACTCCACACCCTCACCCAGCTCCCGTTAAACTACTCCAGACCCTCACCCAGCTCCCGTTAAACTACTCCACACCATCACCCAGCTCCCGTTAAACTACTCCACACCCTCACCCAGCTGCCGTTAAACTACTCCAGACCCTCACCCAGCTCCCGTTAAACTACTCCACACCCTCACCCAGCTCCCGTTAAACTACACCACACCCTCACCCAGCTCCCGTTAAACTACTCCACACCCTCACCCAGCTCCCGTTAAACTACACCACACCCTCACCCAGCTCCCGTTAAACTACTCCACACCCTCACCCAGCTCCCGTTAAACTACTCCACACCCTCACCCAGCTCCCGTTAAACTACTCCACACCCTCACCCAGCTCCCGTTAAACTACTCCACACCCTCACCCAGCTCCCGTTAAACTACTCCACACCCTCACCCAGCTCCCGTTAAACTACTCCACACCCTCACCCAGCTCCCGTTAAACTACTCCACACCCTCACCCAGCTCCCGTTAAACTACACCACACCCTCACCCAGCTCCCGTTAAACTACTCCACACCCTCACCCAGCTCCCGTTAAACTACACCACACCCTCACCCAGCTCCCGTTAAACTACTCCACACCATCACCCAGCTCCCGTTAAACTACTCCACACCATCACCCAGCTCCCGTTAAACTACTCCACACCCTCACCCAGCTCCCGTTAAACTACTCCAGACCCTCACCCAGCTCCCGTTAAACTACTCCACACCCTCACCCAGCTCCCGTTAAACTACTCCACACCATCACCCAGCTCCCGTTAAACTACTCCACACCATCACCCAGCTCCCGTTAAACTACTCCACACCCTCACCCAGCTCCCGTTAAACTACTCCACACCATCACCCAGCTCCCGTTAAACTACTCCACACCCTCACCCTGCTCCCGTTAAACTACTCCACACCCTCACCCAGCTCCCGTTAAACTACACCACACCATCACCCAGCTCCCGTTAAACTACTCCACACCCTCACCCAGCTCCCGTTAAACTACTCCACACCCTCACCCAGCTCCCGTTAAACTACTCCACACCCTCACCCAGCTCCCGTTAAACTACTCCACACCCTCACCCAGCTCCCGTTAAACTACTCCACACACTCACCCAGCTCCCGTTAAACTACTCCACACCCTCACCCAGCTCCCGTTAAACTACTCCACACCCTCACCCAGCTCCCGTTAAACTACTCCACACCCTCACCCAGCTCCCGTTAAACTACTCCAGACCCTCACCCAGCTCCCGTTAAACTACTCCACACCCTCACCCAGCTCCCGTTAAACTACTCCAGACCCTCACCCAGCTCCCGTTAAACTACTCCACACCCTCACCCAGCTCCCGTTAAACTACTCCACACCCTCACCCAGCTGCCGTTAAACTACTCCACACCCTCACCCAGCTCCCGTTAAACTACTCCACACCCTCACCCAGCTCCCGTTAAACTACTCCGCACCCTCACCCAGCTCCCGTTAAACTACTCCGCACCCTCACCCAGCTCCCGTTAAACTACTCCACACCCTCACCCAGCTCCCGTTAAACTACTCCACACCCTCACCCAGCTCCCGTTAAACTACTCCACACCCTCACCCAGCTCCCGTTAAACTACTCCACACCCTCACCCAGCTCCCGTTAAACTACTCCACACCCTCACCCAGCTCCCGTTAAACTACTCCACACCCTCACCCAGCTCCCGTTAAACTACTCCACACCCTCACCCAGCTCCCGTTAAACTACTCCAGACCCTCACCCAGCTCCCGTTAAACTACTCCACACCCTCACCCAGCTCCCGTTAAACTACTCCAGACCCTCACCCAGCTCCCGTTAAACTACTCCACACCATCACCCAGCTCCCGTTAAACTACTCCACACCCTCACCCAGCTGCCGTTAAACTACTCCAGACCCTCACCCAGCTCCCGTTAAACTACTCCACACCCTCACCCAGCTCCCGTTAAACTACACCACACCCTCACCCAGCTCCCGTTAAACTACTCCACACCCTCACCCAGCTCCCGTTAAACTACACCACACCCTCACCCAGCTCCCGTTAAACTACTCCACACCCTCACCCAGCTCCCGTTAAACTACTCCACACCCTCACCCAGCTCCCGTTAAACTACTCCACACCCTCACCCAGCTCCCGTTAAACTACTCCACACCCTCACCCAGCTCCCGTTAAACTACTCCACACCCTCACCCAGCTCCCGTTAAACTACTCCACACCCTCACCCAGCTCCCGTTAAACTACTCCACACCCTCACCCAGCTCCCGTTAAACTACACCACACCCTCACCCAGCTCCCGTTAAACTACTCCACACCCTCACCCAGCTCCCGTTAAACTACACCACACCCTCACCCAGCTCCCGTTAAACTACTCCACACCATCACCCAGCTCCCGTTAAACTACTCCACACCATCACCCAGCTCCCGTTAAACTACTCCACACCCTCACCCAGCTCCCGTTAAACTACTCCAGACCCTCACCCAGCTCCCGTTAAACTACTCCACACCCTCACCCAGCTCCCGTTAAACTACTCCACACCATCACCCAGCTCCCGTTAAACTACTCCACACCATCACCCAGCTCCCGTTAAATTACTCCACACCATCACCCAGCTGCCGTTAAACTACTCCACACCATCACCCAGCTGCCGTTAAACTACTCCACACCCTCACCCAGCTCCCGTTAAACTACTCCACACCCTCACCCAGCTGCCGTTAAACTACTCCACACCCTCACCCAGCTCCCGTTAAACTACTCCACACCCTCACCCAGCTCCCGTTAAACTACTCCACACCCTCACCCAGCTCCCGTTAAACAACTCCACACCCTCACCCAGCTCCCGTTAAACTACTCCACACCCTCACCCAGCTCCCGTTAAACTACTCCACACCCTCACCCAGCTCCCGTTAAACTACTCCACACCCTCACCCAGCTCCCGTTAAACTACTCCACACCCTCACCCAGCTCCCGTTAAACTACTCCACACCCTCACCCAGCTCCCGTTAAACTACTCCACACCCTCACCCAGCTCCCGTTAAACTACTCCACACCCTCACCCAGCTCCCGTTAAACTACTCCACACCCTCACCCAGCTGCCGTTAAACTACTCCACACCCTCACCCAGCTCCCGTTAAACTACTCCACACCCTCACCCAGCTCCCGTTAAACTACTCCACACCCTCACCCAGCTCCCGTTAAACAACTCCACACCCTCACCCAGCTCCCGTTAAACTACTCCACACCCTCACCCAGCTCCCGTTAAACTACTCCACACCCTCACCCAGCTCCCGTTAAACTACTCCACACCCTCACCCAGCTCCCGTTAAACTACTCCACACCCTCACCCAGCTCCCGTTAAACAACTCCACACCCTCACCCAGCTCCCGTTAAACAACTCCACACCCTCACCCAGCTCCCGTTAAACAACTCCACACCCTCACCCAGCTCCCGTTAAACTACTCCACACCCTCACCCAGCTCCCGTTAAACTACTCCACACCCTCACCCAGCTCCCGTTAAACTACTCCACACCCTCACCCAGCTCCCGTTAAACTACTCCACACCCTCACCCAGCTCCCGTTAAACTACTCCACACCCTCACCCAACTCCCGTTAAACTACTCCACACCCTCACCCAGCTCCCGTTAAACTGCTCCACACCCTCACCCAGCTCCCGTTAAACTGCTCCACACCCTCACCCAGCTCCCGTTAAACTACTCCACACCCTCACCCAGCTCCCGTTAAACTACTCCACACCCTCACCCAGCTCCCGTTAAACTACTCCACACCATCACCCAGCTCCCGTTAAACTACTCCACACCATCACCCAGCTCCCGTTAAACTACTCCACACCATCACCCAGCTCCCGTTAAACTACTCCACACCCTCACCCAGCTCCCGTTAAACTACTCCACACCATCACCCAGCTCCCGTTAAACTACTCCACACCATCACCCAGCTCCCGTTAAACTACTCCACACCATCACCCAGCTCCCGTTAAACTACTCCACACCCTCACCCAGCTCCCGTTAAACTACTCCACACCATCACCCAGCTCCCGTTAAACTGCTCCACACCATCACCCAGCTCCCGTTAAACTACTCCACACCCTCACCCAGCTCCCGTTAAACTACTCCACACCCTCACCCAGCTCCCGTTAAACTACTCCACACCCTCACCCAGCTCCCGTTAAACTACTCCACACCCTCACCCAGCTCCCGTTAAACTACTCCACACCCTCACCCAGCTCCCGTTAAACCACTCCAGATCATCACCCAGCTCCCGTTAAACTACTCCACACCCTCACCCAGCTCCCGTTAAACTACTCCACACCCTCACCCAGCTCCCATTAAACTACCCCACACCCTCACCCAGCTCCCGTTAAACTACTCCACACCCTCACCCAGCTCCCGTTAAACTACTCCACACCCTCACCCAGCTCCCGTTAAACTACTCCACACCCCTCACCCAGCTCCCGTTAAACAACTCCACACCATCACCCAGCTCCCGTTAAACTACTCCACACCCTCACCCAGCTCCCGTTAAACTACTCCACACCATCACCCAGCTCCCGTTAAACTACTCCACACCCTCACCCAGCTCCCGTTAAACTACTCCACACCCTCACCCAGCTCCCGTTAAACTACACCACACCATCACCCAGCTCCCGTTAAACTACTCCACACCCTCACCCAGCTCCCGTTAAACTACTCCACACCCTCACCCAGCTCCCGTTAAACTACTCCACACCCTCACCCAGCTCCCGTTAAACTACTCCACACCCTCACCCAGCTCCCGTTAAACTACTCCACACACTCACCCAGCTCCCGTTAAACTACTCCACACCCTCACCCAGCTCCCGTTAAACTACTCCACACCCTCACCCAGCTCCCGTTAAACTACTCCACACCCTCACCCAGCTCCCGTTAAACTACTCCACACCCTCACCCAGCTCCCGTTAAACTACTCCAGACCCTCACCCAGCTCCCGTTAAACTACTCCACACACTCACCCAGCTCCCGTTAAACTACTCCACACCCTCACCCAGCTCCCGTTAAACTACTCCACACCCTCACCCAGCTCCCGTTAAACTACTCCACACCCTCACCCAGCTCCCGTTAAACTACTCCAGACCCTCACCCAGCTCCCGTTAAACTACTCCACACCCTCACCCAGCTCCCGTTAAACTACTCCAGACCCTCACCCAGCTCCCGTTAAACTACTCCACACCCTCACCCAGCTCCCGTTAAACTACTCCACACCCTCACCCAGCTCCCGTTAAACTACTCCACACCCTCACCCAGCTCCCGTTAAACTACTCCACATCCTCACCCAGCTGCCGTTAAACTACTCCACACCCTCACCCAGCTCCCGTTAAACTACTCCACACCCTCACCCAGCTCCCGTTAAACTACTCCACACCCTCACCCAGCTCCCGTTAAACTACTCCACACCCTCACCCAGCTCCCGTTAAACTACTCCACACCCTCACCCAGCTCCCGTTAAACTACTCCACACCCTCACCCAGCTCCCGTTAAACTACTCCACACCCTCACCCAGCTCCCGTTAAACTACTCCACACCCTCACCGAGCTCCCGTTAAACTACTCCACACCCTCACCCAGCTCCCGTTAAACAACTCCACACCCTCACCCAGCTCCCGTTAAACAACTCCACACCCTCACCCAGCTCCCGTTAAACAACTCCACACCCTCACCCAGCTCCCGTTAAACAACTCCACACCCTCACCCAGCTCCCGTTAAACTACTCCACACCCTCACCCAGCTCCCGTTAAACTACTCCACACCCTCACCCAGCTCCCGTTAAACTACTCCACACCCTCACCCAGCTCCCGTTAAACTACTCCACACCCTCACCCAGCTCCCGTTAAACTACTCCACACCCTCACCCAGCTCCCGTTAAACTGCTCCACACCCTCACCCAGCTCCCGTTAAACTGCTCCACACCCTCACCCAGCTCCCGTTAAACTGCTCCACACCCTCACCCAGCTCCCGTTAAACTACTCCACACCCTCACCCAGCTCCCGTTAAACTACTCCACACCCTCACCCAGCTCCCGTTAAACTACTCCACACCATCACCCAGCTCCCGTTAAACTACTCCACACCATCACCCAGCTCCCGTTAAACTACTCCACACCCTCACCCAGCTCCCGTTAAACTACTCCACACCATCACCCAGCTCCCGTTAAACTACTCCACACCATCACCCAGCTCCCGTTAAACTACTCCACACCATCACCCAGCTCCCGTTAAACTACTCCACACCCTCACCCAGCTCCCGTTAAACTACTCCACACCCTCACCCAGCTCCCGTTAAACTACTCCACACCCTCACCCAGCTCCCGTTAAACTACTCCACACCCTCACCCAGCTCCCGTTAAACTACTCCACACCCTCACCCAGCTCCCGTTAAACCACTCCAGATCATCACCCAGCTCCCGTTAAACTACTCCACACCCTCACCCAGCTCCCGTTAAACTACTCCACACCCTCACCCAGCTCCCATTAAACTACCCCACACCCTCACCCAGCTCCCGTTAAACTACTCCACACCCTCACCCAGCTCCCGTTAAACTACTCCACACCATCACCCAGCTCCCGTTAAACTACTCCACACCCTCACCCAGCTCCCGTTAAACAACTCCACACCATCACCCAGCTCCCGTTAAACTACTCCACACCCTCACCCAGCTCCCGTTAAACTACTCCACACCATCACCCAGCTCCCGTTAAACTACTCCACACCCTCACCCTGCTCCCGTTAAACTACTCCACACCCTCACCCAGCTCCCGTTAAACTACACCACACCATCACCCAGCTCCCGTTAAACTACTCCACACCCTCACCCAGCTCCCGTTAAACTACTCCACACCCTCACCCAGCTCCCGTTAAACTACTCCACACCCTCACCCAGCTCCCGTTAAACTACTCCACACCCTCACCCAGCTCCCGTTAAACTACTCCACACACTCACCCAGCTCCCGTTAAACTACTCCACACCCTCACCCAGCTCCCGTTAAACTACTCCACACCCTCACCCAGCTCCCGTTAAACTACTCCACACCCTCACCCAGCTCCCGTTAAACTACTCCAGACCCTCACCCAGCTCCCGTTAAACTACTCCACACCCTCACCCAGCTCCCGTTAAACTACTCCAGACCCTCACCCAGCTCCCGTTAAACTACTCCACACCCTCACCCAGCTCCCGTTAAACTACTCCACACCCTCACCCAGCTGCCGTTAAACTACTCCACACCCTCACCCAGCTCCCGTTAAACTACTCCACACCCTCACCCAGCTCCCGTTAAACTACTCCGCACCCTCACCCAGCTCCCGTTAAACTACTCCACACCCTCACCCAGCTCCCGTTAAACTACTCCACACCCTCACCCAGCTCCCGTTAAACTACTCCACACCCTCACCCAGCTCCCGTTAAACTACTCCACACCCTCACCCAGCTCCCGTTAAACTACTCCACACCCTCACCCAGCTCCCGTTAAACTACTCCACACCCTCACCCAGCTCCCGTTAAACTACTCCACACCCTCACCCAGCTCCCGTTAAACTACTCCACACCCTCACCCAGCTCCCGTTAAACTACTCCACACCCTCACCCAGCTCCCGTTAAACTACTCCAGACCCTCACCCAGCTCCCGTTAAACTACTCCACACCCTCACCCAGCTCCCGTTAAACTACTCCAGACCCTCACCCAGCTCCCGTTAAACTACTCCACACCATCACCCAGCTCCCGTTAAACTACTCCACACCCTCACCCAGCTGCCGTTAAACTACTCCAGACCCTCACCCAGCTCCCGTTAAACTACTCCACACCCTCACCCAGCTCCCGTTAAACTACACCACACCCTCACCCAGCTCCCGTTAAACTACTCCACACCCTCACCCAGCTCCCGTTAAACTACACCACACCCTCACCCAGCTCCCGTTAAACTACTCCACACCCTCACCCAGCTCCCGTTAAACTACTCCACACCCTCACCCAGCTCCCGTTAAACTACTCCACACCCTCACCCAGCTCCCGTTAAACTACTCCACACCCTCACCCAGCTCCCGTTAAACTACTCCACACCCTCACCCAGCTCCCGTTAAACTACTCCACACCCTCACCCAGCTCCCGTTAAACTACTCCACACCCTCACCCAGCTCCCGTTAAACTACACCACACCCTCACCCAGCTCCCGTTAAACTACTCCACACCCTCACCCAGCTCCCGTTAAACTACACCACACCCTCACCCAGCTGCCGTTAAACTACTCCACACCCTCACCCCGCTCCCGTTAAACTACTCCACACCCTCACCCAGCTCCCGTTAAACTACTCCAGACCCTCACCCAGCTCCCGTTAAACTACTCCACACCATCACCCAGCTCCCGTTAAACTACTCCACACCCTCACCCAGCTCCCGTTAAACTACACCACACTATCACCCAGCTCCCGTTAAACTACTCCACACCCTCACCCAGCTCCCGTTAAACTACTCCACACCCTCACCCAGCTCCCGTTAAACTACTCCACACCCTCACCCAGCTCCCGTTAAACTACTCCAGACCCTCACCCAGCTCCCGTTAAACTACTCCACACCCTCACCCAGCTCCCGTTAAACTACTCCAGACCCTCACCCAGCTCCCGTTAAACTACTCCACACCCTCACCCAGCTCCCGTTAAACTACTCCACACCCTCACCCAGCTCCCGTTAAACTACTCCACACCCTCACCCAGCTCCCGTTAAACTACTCCACACCCTCACCCAGCTCCCGTTAAACTACTCCACACCCTCACCCAGCTCCCGTTAAACTACTCCACACCCTCACCCAGCTCCCGTTAAACTACTCCACACCCTCACCCAGCTCCCGTTAAACTACTCCACACCATCACCCAGCTCCCGTTAAACTACTCCAGACCCTCACCCAGCTCCCGTTAAACTACTCCACACCCTCACCCAGCTCCCGTTAAACTACTCCACACCCTCACCCAGCTCCCGTTAAACTACTCCACACCCTCACCCAGCTCCCGTTAAACTACTCCACACCCTCACCCAGCTCCCATTAAACTACTCCACACCCTCACCCAGCTCCCGTTAAACTACTCCACACCCTCACCCAGCTCCCGTTAAACTACTCCACACTCTCACCCAGCTCCCGTTGAAGAACTCAGAATGGATTAAAAACCTAAGAACAGGAGCAGCCCCTTCAAGCCCACTCTGGGGATAATCTTGTGCTGCAACACCTTTTACCTGCACTACTCCTGCAGCACTTGACGTTTTGAATATGTAGAAATCTATCGATCTTAGTCTTGAACATACTCAATGATTTAGACAAAAACAGAAAATGCTGGAAAACCTGTTGTCAGGCAGACTGTCCACGCAGAGACAGAGCAACACTGAGAGGGTCTCTCAGGGGCTTCATGCTCTCGTCTGGTCCAGGAATAATGTATCAATTTTGCCTCCAATTTCCACCCCTCTATTACCTTTACATGGTCTCGGACACTTCCCTTCCCTTCCTTGACCTCTCTGTCTCAATCTCTGGTGATAGACTGTCCATCAATATCCATTACAAACCTACCGACTCCCACAGCTACCTCGACTACAGCTCCTCACACTCCGCTTCCTGTACGGACTCCATCCCATTCTCCCAGTTCCTTCGCCTCTGTCGCATCTGTTCTGATGTTGCCACTCTCCAAACAACCGCCGAGCCTCTCTCCAAACAACCGCCGAGCCTCTCTCCAAACAACCGCCGAGCCTCTCTCCAAACAACCGCCGAGCCTCTCTCCAAACAACCGCCGAGCCTCTCTCCAAACAACCGCCGAGCCTCTCTCCAAACAACCGCCGAGCCTCTCTCCAAACAACCGCCGAGCTCCAAACAACCGCCGAACCTCTCTCCAACCGCCGAGCCTCTCTCCAAACAACCGCCGAGCCTCTCTCCAAACAACCGCCGAGCCTCTCTCCAAACAACCGCCGAACCTCTCTCCAAACAACCGCCGAGCCTCTCTCCAAACAACCGCTGAGCCTCTCTCCAAACCGCCGAGCTCCAAACAACCGCCGAGCCTCTCTCCAAATAACCGCCGAGCCTCTCTCCAAATAACCGCCGAGCCTCTCTCCAAACAACCGCCGAGCCTCTCTCCAAACAACCGCCGAGCTCCAAACAACCGCCGAGCCTCTCTCCAAACAACCGCCGAGCCTCTCTCCAAACAACCGCCGAGCCTCTCTCCAAACAACCGCCGAGCCTCTCTCCAAACAACCGCCGAGCCTCTCTCCAAACAACCGCCGAGCCTCTCTCCAAACAACCGCCGAGCCTCTCTCCAAACAACCGCCGAGCCTCTCTCCAAACAACCGCCGAGCCTCTCTCCAAACAACCGCCGAGCCTCTCTCCAAACAACCGCCGAGCCTCTCTCCAAACAACCGCCGAGCCTCTCTCCAAACAACCGCCGAGCCGAGCTCCAAACAACCGCCGAGCCTCTCTCCAAACAACCGCCGAGCCTCTCTCCAAACAACCGCCGAGCCTCTCTCCAAACAACCGCCGAGCCTCTCTCCAAACAACCGCCGAGCCTCTCTCCAAACAACCGCCGAGCCTCTCTCCTAATTAAAGCCTTGAACCAGTTCTGGAAGTTGAGAAAACAGAAGAACCAGCATCTCCTTCCCCCTCTGCACTGAATTCTCTCATGAGCACTCAAACCTCATCACCACTGGGCTCCCACACTCTCTTACCTTTCTTCACTCCTGGCAGACTGATCGCCACTCCATGCTCATCTCCAGCACCATCGTCTATCAAAGCCAGACTCCCAAACTCTGTCATCTTCCTACGATCCAGAAACTCCTGCAATAGAAACATACATCTGTGAGAACATTCAGCAGTCAGCAATAAGGGCCCATACCCCAGTGAGAGTCAGTGTGTGTGTGGGACCCGTACCCCAGTGAGAGTCAGTGTGTGTGTGGGACCCGTACCCCAGTGAGAGTCAGTGTGTGTGGGACCCGTACCCCAGTGAGAGTCAGTGTGTGTGTGGGACCCGTACCCCAGTGAGAGTCAGTGTGTGTGGGACCCGTACCCCAGTGAGAGTCAGTGTGTGTGTGGGACCCGTACCCCAGTGAGAGTCGGTGTGTGTGGGACCCGTACCCCAGTGAGAGTCAGTGTGTGTGGGACCCGTACCCCAGTGAGAGTCAGTGTGTGTGGGACCCGTACCCCAGTGAGAGTCAGTGTGTGTGGGACCCGTACCCCAGTGAGAGTCAGTGTGTGTGGGACCCGTACCCCAGTGAGAGTCAGTGTGTGTGGGACCCGTACCCCAGTGAGAGTCAGTGTGTGTGGGACCCGTACCCCAGTGAGAATCAGTGTGTGTGGGACCCGTACCCCAGTGAGAGTCAGTGTGTGTGAGACCCGTACCCCAGTGAGAGTCAGTGTGTGTGGGACCCGTACCCCAGTGAGAGTCAGTGTGTGTGGGACCCGTACCCCAGGGAGAGTCAGTGTGTGTGGGACCCGTACCCCAGTGAGAGTCAGTGTGTGTGGGACCCGTACCCCAGTGAGAATCAGTGTGTGTGTGGGACCCGTACCCCAGTGAGAGTCAGTGTGTGTGGGACCCGTACCCCAGTGAGATTCAGTGTGTGTGAGACCCGTACCCCAGTGAGAGTCAGTGTGTGTGGGACCCGTACCCCAGTGAGATTCAGTGTGTGTGGGACCAGTACCCCAGTGAGAGTCAGTGTGTGTGGGACCCGTACCCCAGTGAGAGTCAGTGTGTGTGGGACCCGTACCCCAGTGAGAGTCAGTGTGTGTGTGACCCGTTCCCCAGTGAGAGTCAGTGTGTGTGGGACCCGTACCCCAGTGAGAGTCAGTGTGTGTGTGACCCGTTCCCCAGTGAGAGTCAGTGTGTGTGGGACCCGTACCCCAGTGAGAGTCAGTGTGTGTGGGACCAGTACCCCAGTGAGAGACAGTGTGTGTGGGACCCGTACCCCAGTGAGAGTCAGTGTGTGTGGGACCCGTACCCCAGTGAGAGTCAGTGTGTGTGGGACCCGTACCCCAGTGAGAGTCAGTGTGTGTGGGATCCGTACCCCAGTGAGAGTCAGTGTGTGTGGGACCAGTACCCCAGTGAGAGTCAGTGTGTGTGGGACCAGTACCCCAGTGAGAGACAGTGTGTGTGGGACCCGTACCCCAGTGAGAGTCAGTGTGTGTGGGACCCGTACCCCAGTGAGAGTCAGTGTGTGTGGGACCCGTACCCCAGTGAGAGTCAGTGTGTGTGTGTGACCCGTACCCCAGTGAGAGTCAGTGTGTGTGGGACCCGTACCCCAGTGAGAGTCAGTGTGTGTGGGACCCGTACCCCAGTGAGAGTCAGTGTGTGTGGGACCCGTACCCCAGTGAGAGTCAGTGTGTGTGGGATCCGTACCCCAGTGAGAGTCAGTGTGTGTGGGACCAGTACCCCAGTGAGAGTCAGTGTGTGTGGGACCAGTACCCCAGTGAGAGACAGTGTGTGTGGGACCCGTACCCCAGTGAGAGTCAGTGTGTGTGGGACCAGTACCCCAGTGAGAGACAGTGTGTGTGGGACCCGTACCCCAGTGAGAGTCAGTGTGTGTGGGACCCATACCCCAGTGAGAGTCAGTGTGTGTGGGACCCGTACTCCAGTGAGAGACAGCAGTGGGGGGACCCATACCCCAGTGAGAGACAGCAGTGGGGGGACCCATACCCCAGTGAGAGACAGTGTGTGTGGGACCCGTACCCCAGTGAGAGTAGGTGTGTGTGGGACCCGTACCCCAGTGAGAGTCAGTGTGTGTGGGACCCATACCCCAGTGAGAGACAGCAGTGGGGGGACCCGTACCCCAGTGAGAGACAGTGTGTGTGGGACCCGTACCCCAGTGAGAGACAGCAGTGGGGGGAATGGGAAAATTGAAGTGTAAATACTGTCGATGCTGGGAATCTGAAAGAAAAATAGAAAATGCTGAGAATACTCAGCGGGTCTAGAAGCTTGAGAGAGCAGCAGAGTTAATATTTTAGGCCAATGACATTTCACCAGAACGGGGAAAAGTTAGAAGTTTATGAAGTATTGAGCAGGCAGAGTGGTAGGGAACGGGAGGACAGGAGGAACGAACAGATAGGAATGTCTGTGGGTAGGGTAGAAGCTGGAGAGATTAAATGATGAAAGGTTTCATGGTGCAAGGAAAAGGGGGATGGTTAACGGGACAAGGTGTGTCTAGAAGAGGTGTCAATGCAAAAGGCAAATCATCGCAACAGCTGCTGTCCAGTGAAACGTGAGTAGATGTTATGGTCTAAAACTGTTGAACTCAATGTTGAGTCCAAAAGGCTGTAAAGTGCCTCACTGAAAGATGAGGTGCTGTTCGTCGAGCCTGCGTTGAGCTTGATTGGAACACTGTCAGAAGCTGAGGAGAGAGAGGTCAGAGCGAGAGCTCAGGGTCAGGGTGCAGGTTGGATGCAGCTGGGAGCTCAGGGTCAGGGTGCAGGTTGGATGCAGCTGGGAGCTCAGGGTCAGGGTGCAGGTTGGATGCAGCTGGGAGCTCAGGGTCAGGGTGCAGGTTGGATGCAGCTGGGAGCTCAGGGTCAGGGTGCAGGTTGGATGCAGCTGGGAGCTCAGGGTCAGGGTGCAGGTTGGATGCAGCTGGGAGCTCAGGGTCAGGGTGCAGGTTGGATGCAGCTGGGAGCTCAGGGTCAGGGTGCAGGTTGGATGCAGGTGCTCCACAAAGATATCAAAGGTGTGCATTTGGTCTCCCCAACGTGTGAAAACGTGTAGCTGAGTTTTCTGCTTCGGCATCTTTTTATCCTTCCTGGAAATGTTTCAGTGCTGGTTCTCTCAAAGGCTCACTCACCTCCATTGCATCCAGAGACAGGTTACAGGATATCTCAAACCTCTTCACAAGGAGCTGCTCTTTAACATTGTAAATACAAACAAACTTGGAGTGTCCTCCAGCCAGCACTGACTGTCCATCCGCCGAGTAACACAGGGTGGAGAACGACCTGAGAACAGAAAAAGTGCATCAACAGCATGTACAGACCTCCATGTTGGTGACCAGCACCGCACCACTATGCATAATGACCGCTCCCTGCCCCACTGCAGTCACCTGCCCTTGGCTGCCTGCTTCGCTGTGATCTTATCCAGTTCCTTGCGGCCCATTTGCAGGTCATGGCGGCCTTCGATGGAGCCGATCTGCTCTGCGTTCTGATGATCCCAGAAGGTGATCTGACCATCCAGTGTGACAACTGCCAACTCCTTCCCATCCGGGCGGAACGCGACGTCCAGGACTGTGAATGGAGATCAGTTGGACAGTTCAGAGACAGAGTCCCGCAGAGATATCGTCTAATCAGACTACAGGATTGGACAAGGCTTCTTCCCTCAGCTTGAGACATCACTGGGCGTAACTACACTTCAAACTGCACAAGTCTTTGTAGCACATTGTGTAGTGTTTCACACGTATTAAACTGCAATCCCATTGCATAGGGAGCCTTTACTGGTTCTCTAATACAGCTACCTAATTAGTCCCACTCACCTGGCCTTTCTCCATTATCCTGCAAAATTTTCCCCTTCATGTATTTACAACCATAGGTACTCACGAATTAGGAGCAGGAGTCGGCCAGTCAGCCTGTCAAGCCTGCTCGGTCATTCAGTAAGATCATGGCTGATGTGACTGTAACCTTCCTGCCTCCCCACGATAGCCTTTCATCCTGTTGTTTATCAAGAATCTATCTACCTCCGGTTTAAAAATATTCAAAGACTCTTCCACTGCCTTTTGAGGAAGAGAGTTAAACTCACTACCCTCAGGGAAAAAATAAATTCTCCTCATCTCTGTCTTAAATAGGCGACCCCTTAGTTACTCAATTCTCTGTTGAAAGTTATTGTTGAATCAGTTTCCACCACCCATTCAGGCAGCACATTCCAGGTCCCAACAACTCACAGCCTGAAAAAAAATTCTCATCTTTTTTGCCAGTGATCTTATATATGTGTTCTCTGGAAAGCAACCCTACTAACACAAGAAACTATTTCTCCTTGTTTACTCTACCAAAAACCCTCATGAGTGTGAACCTCTATCAAGCCTCTTAACCTTCTCTCCACGTTAACTGAACTCCTTCATCCCTGATACCATTCTGGTAAATCTCTGTACCCTCTCCTGGCCTCAAACTCCTTCCTCAGTCCAGTGCCCAGAATCGGACACAATACTCCAGCTGAAGCAAAGCAGCGATTTATAAAGGTTTAACTTTCATCCTTACTGTTGTACTGAAAAAATTGCAATAAAAATGCTGGTGTAGCCAGCGATGCCCACATCCTGTAAAACATTTTTAAAAATTCTTTCTTGATTTAGAAAGCCAAATATCTTGATTTTTTCTTTAAGAGTCCTCAGATTTTCCAGTCACCTTGTAAGATTTGTGTACATACATCTCCGATCTCTCTCTGCTCCTACACTCCTGTTAAAACTGTACCATTTTGTTCATATAGACTCTCCTCATACAGTGCTTCCTACCAAAGTATATTGCTTCACACTTCTCTGCATTAAATTTCATCTCTCTCTCTCTCTCTCTGACTGCAGATACACTGACTGGTGTCTCTCAGTCCCATCTCTCTCAGGGAGATACACTGGTGTGTCTCAGTCTCCTCTCTCTCAGTGAGATACACTGACTGGTGTCTCTCAGTCCCATCTCTCTCAGGGAGATACACTGGTGTCTCTCAGTCTCCTCTCTCTCAGTGAGATACACTGACTGGTGGGTCTCAGTCCCCCTCTCTCTTTCAGGGAGATATTTGTAGCACCAAAGGCAACAAAACTGTGGTGATAACATTGAGCACAGTATAAATCAGGAAATTACAGCTACACTTTACATAGGTATTACAATAATAATGAGCACTTTCAATTTACAAATAGACTGGGTAAATTTAATTCGCACTAATACTGTGGAGAATGAATTCCTGGAGTGCGTACGAGATGGGTTATTGGCCCTGTATGTTGAAGAGCCAACCAGGGATCGGGCTATTTTAGATTTAGTATCATGTAATGAGAAAGCGCTAATTACCAGCCTTGCTGTAATGGAGCCATTAGGAAATAGTGACCATAATATGATAGAATTTTACATTAAGTTGGAAAGTGATAGAGTTCATTCTGAAACTAGGGTCTTAAATCGGAACAAAGGAAACTATGAAGTTATGCAGGGCAAGTTGGCTCTGGTGGATTGGCAAAATACACTAAAAAATTTGATGGTAAACAGTCAATGGCTAGTGTTTAAAGAAGTATTACATGGTCTACCACATATCTACACTCCTCCAAGACACAAAAACCCAACAGGAAAGGTGAATCAACTGTGGCTAACAAAATAAGTTAAAAGATTCCTCCAAATAAAAGGTGTGGCTATGGATACCTGCAAGGGCCCAAGTTATACCTGTCTTTTTGTGGGAAACGTGGAACATTCCTTGTTCTGGTCTTTCTCAGGCCCCCTCCCACAACTCTTTTCTTGGTACATCAATGACTTCCAGTGCCGTTTCACGCTCTCATCTGGACCTGGAAAAATTTATCGATTTGCTTCCAATTTCCACCCCTCATGGTCCTTCTCTGACACTTCCCTTCCCTTCCTTGACACCTGTCTCCATTTCTGGTGATAGACTGTCCACCAATATCCATTACAAACCCACCGACTCCCACAGCTACCTCGACTACAGCTCCTCACACCCTGCTTCCTGTAAGGACTCCATCCCATTCTCCCAGTTCCTTCGCCTTTGTCGCATCTGTCCCGATGATGCTACCTTCAAAAACAGTTCCTCTGACATGTCCTCCTTCTTCCTTAACCGATTTTCCCTCCCCCCTCCCCACAGTGGTTGACAGGGCCCTCAACTGTGACCCATCTCCCACCCCTCTGCCCTCACCCCTTCCCCTCCCTCCCAGAACCATGATAGGGTCCCCCTTGTCCTCACTTTTCACCCCACCAGCCTCCGCATTCAAAGGATCCGCTGGAGTTTAGAAGAGTAAGAGGCGGTTTGATTGAAACATATAAGATGCTGAGGGGTATTGACAGGGTGGATGTGGAGAGGATGTTTCCTGGTGTGGAAGAATCTAGAACTACGTGCACTGTTTACAAATAAGGGGTCACCCGTTTAAGACAGGGAAGAGGTGAAATTTTTTCTCTCACAGGGTCATGAGACTTTGACACTCTCTTCCTGCAAAGGTGGTGGAACCAGCGCCTGAATATTTTTAAGGCAGAGGTGGATAGATTCTTGGGAAGCTATGGGACGGGCAATAAATGCTGGTCTAACCAGTGAAGCCTACATCCTGTGAATGAGTTAAAAAAAAAAGGTCCCTCTCGCTCTCTGTTTACATGAAAGCTGCTGCCTTACCATCAGAATTCAGGACAAAGGTTTCTTTAGTTTTCCAGCTGTCAAACATATCCCACAATTTCACCGTCTTATCCCATGACGCACTCGCCAGGAGCGTGTGCGATGGGCTGAAGCTCAGGCTGCTGATCGGACCTTCATGTCCAGCCAGAACCTGCAAAGAAGTGGATTAAACGGAGTGAAACCTTTGAGTTAGCAGGTAACCTGTCCCACCCAGCACGAGGCTGCTGCTCTCAAACATGCACCATCTTCAGCCCCCAATCTCCCTTTCCCTTCAGCCACAGTTCCTCCCCCGCCCTCTCCCCCCAGGTCCAACTGCTCCCACACCACAGCCTTATCTAGCAGATCATCTCCTTCCCCCAGACTGCAGGGCCATTAGCACGCTCTGTTTGGAGGATTTTGGGCTGAAATAAGTAATTTCCACTTTTCTTTTAAATTCATTAATAGGATGTGGGCATCACTGGCTGGGCCAGCATTTATTGCCCATCCCTAGCTGCCCTTGAGAAGGTGGTGATGAGCTGCCTTCTTGAGCCGCTGCAGTCCCTGTGGTGTAGGTACACCCACTGTGCTGTTAGAGAGGGAGTTCCAGGACTTTGACCCAGCGACAGTGAAGGAACGGCGATATATTTCCAAGTCAGGATGGTGAGTGACTTGGAGGGGAACTTCCAGGTGGTGGTGTTCCCACCTATCTGCTGCCCTTGTCCTTCTAGATGGTGGTGGTCGTGGCTTTGGAAGGAGCCTTGGTGAGTTTCTGCAATGCATCTTGTAGATGGTACACACGCTGCTGCTACTGTGTGTCAGTGGTGGGGGGAGTGAATGTTTAAGGTTGCTTAACTAGTCTGTGGGATTTCCTGCTTATCTGGAGACCGGAGTCTCACTGTGTCTCTCCGGGTATAGAGGCTGGAAATATACAGTCCGTAGCAGTAACTAACAAATTCCATACGTACATCGAGCAAGCGGCCAGTTTGCATCGACCACACGAATACTTCGAAGGAATCATGTGAACCAGCACAGACAATCTCCCCACTCGTATCCAGAGCCAAACAGGTAAATTGAACTGGTCTCAGTGATGTGAACGTGCGAAAATTTCGATACCTGTGAAGAAATGAAAAGTTGCTTCAACAGCTTCACTCTGAACCCCACCAATCAGAGCGGCTCAAACAGGTCAGATACACCAACCCACACAAACCCCACCACTGTCCCAAATACCCCCAAACCCCACCACTGCCCCAAATACTCCCAAACCCCACCACTGTCCCAAATACTCCCAAACCCCAACACCGACCCAAATACCCCCAAACCCCAACACTGTCCCAAATACCCCCAAACCCCACCACTGCCCCAAATACTCCCAAACCCCACCACTGTCCCAAATACCCCCAAACCCCAACACTGTCCCAAATACCCCCAAAACCCAACACCGTCCCAAATACCCCCAAACCCCAACACTGTCCTAAATACCCCCAAACCCCACCACTGCCCCAAATACTCCCAAACCCCACCACTGTCCCAAATACCCCCAAACCCCAACACTGTCCCAAATACCCCCAAACCCCAACACCGTCCCAAATACCCCCAAACCCCACCACTGCCCCAAATACTCCCAAACCCCACCACTGTCCCAAATACCCCCAAACCCCACCACTGTCCCAAATACCCCCAAACCCCACCACTGTCCCAAATACCCCCAAACCCCAACACCGTCCCAAATACCCCCAAACCCCAACACCGTCCCAAATACCGCCAAACCCCACCACCGTCCCAGATAGCCCCCAAAACTCAACACCGCCCCAAATACTCCCCCCAAAACTCAACACCGCCCCAAATACTCCCGAAACCCACCACCGTCCCAAATATCTCGAAACCCATCACCGTCCCAAATACCCCCGAAATCCACCACCATCCCAAATACCCCAAACCCTACCACCGTCCCAAATACCCCCAAAACCCACCGCCGTCCCAAATACCCACAAATCCCACCGCCGTTCCAAATACCCCCAAACTCCAACCCTGTCCCAAATACCCCCAAAACCCATCACTGTCACAAATGCCCCCAAAACCCAACACCATCCCAAATATCCAGTCCCCAACAATGCCCCAAATACCCCAGGAGCCCAACACCGCCCCAAATACCCCAGGACCCCATCACCGCTCCAAATACCCCAGGACCCCAACACCACCCCAAATACCCCAGGACCCCAACACTGTCCCAAATACCCCGGGACCCCAACACTGTCCCAAATACCCCAGGACCCCAACACTGTCCCAAATACCCCAGGATCCCAACACTGTCCCAAATACCCCGACCCCAACACTGTCCCAAATACCCCAGGTCCCCAACACTGTCCCAAATACCCCAGGCTTTTGATAAGGTCCCGCATGGGAGACTGATAACGAAGGTAAGAGCCCATGGGATCCAAGGCAATTTGGCAAATTGGATCCAGAATTGGCTGAGTGGCAGGAAGCAGAGGGTGATGGTCGAGGGGTGTTTTTGTGACTGGATGCCTGCGTCCAGTGGGATTCCACAGGGATCGGTGTTGGGTCCCTTGCTGTTTGTGGTATATATAAATGATTTAGACTTGAATGTAGGAGGGTTGATCAGTAAGTTTGCGTATGACATGAAAATTGGTGGGGTGGCAAATAGTGAGGAGGATAGCCTTAGATTACAGGAGGATATAGACGGGCTGGTCAGATGGGCTGATCAGTGGCAAATGGAATTTAATCCGGATAAGTGTGAGGTGATGCACTGGGGCAGGACAAACAAGGCATGGGAATACATGATGAATGGTAGGACTCTGGGAAGCACCGAGGATCAGAGGGACCTTGGTGTGCATGTCCACCGGTCCCTTAAGGTAGTGGGACAGGTAGTTAAGGTGGTTAAGAAGGCATATGGGATACTTGCCTTTATTAGCCGAGGCATAGAATATAAGAGCAGGGAGGTTATGCTGGAACTGTATAAAACACTGGTTAGGCCACAGCTAGAGTATTACGTGCAGTTCTGGAATCCGCATTATAGGAAGGATGTGATTGCACTAGAGAGTGTGCAGAGGAGATTTACCAGGATGTTGCCTGGGCTGGAGAGTTTTAGTTATGAGGAGAGATTGGATAGACTGGGGTTATTTTCCCTGGAGCAGAGGAGATTGAGAGGGACATGATTGAGGTGTATAAAATTATGAGGGGCATAAATAGGGTCGACAAGAAGGAATTTTTCCCCTTGGTGGAGGGATCAATAACCAGGGGGCATAGATTTAAGGTAAGGGGCAGGAGGTTTAGAGGGGATGTGAGGAAGAATTTTTTCACCCAGAGGGTGGTGGGAATCTGGAACTCTCTGCCTGACAGGGCTGGAAAATGGGATTACAATAGTTAGGTATTTGTTTGACTGGCACAGACTCAATGGGCTGAAGGGCCTTTTTCTGTGCTGTAAACCTCTATGACACCAAACACCAATAACTGCCACAGTATTTATACGACTAGTCCAGTTCCGTTTCTGGTCAATGGTAACCCCCAGGATGTTAATAGTGGGGAATTCAGTGATAGTAATGCTATTGAATATCATGGGGTGATGGTTACATTCTCTCTGAAGATGGTCATTATCTACACTTGTGTGGCACAAATGTTACTTGCCACTTCTCAGCCCACAAGCCTGGATAATGTCCACATAAAGCAGGACAAATCCAACCCAGCCAATTACCACCCCATCAGTCTACTCTCAAACATCAGTAAAACAATGGAAGGGGTCATCAGCAGCGCTATCAAGCGGCACTTGCTTAGCAATAACCTGCTCACTGATGCCCAGTTTGGGTTCTGCCAGGGCCACTCAGCTCCTGACCTCATTACAGCCTTGGTTCAACCATGGGCAAAGGAGCTGAACTCCTGAGGTGAGTGTGACTGCTCTTGACATCAAGGCAGCATTTGACCGAGTGTGGCATCAAGGAGCCCTAGCAAAAACTGGAGTCAATGGGAATCAGGGGAAAACTCTCCACAGGCTGGAGTCATACCTAGCACCAAGGAAGATGGTTGTGTTGTTGGAGGTCAGTCATCTCAGCTCCAGGACATCACTGCAGGAGTTCCTCAGGGTAGTGTCCTCGGCCCAACCATCTTCAGCTGCTTCATCAATGACCTTCCTTCCATCATAAGGTCAGAAGTGGGGATGTTCGCTGATGATTGCACAATGTTCAGCACCATTCATGACTCCTCAGGTACTCAAGCAGTCCATGTCCAAATGCAGCAAGAACTGGACAATATCCAGGCTTGGGCTGACAAGTGGCAAGTAACATTTGCACCACACAAGTGTCAGGCAATGACCATCTCCAACAAGAGAGAATCTAACCATCGTCCCTTGATGTTTAATGACATTACCATCACTGAATCCCCCACTATCAACATCCTGGGGGTTACCATTGACCAGAAACTGAACTGGACTAACCATATAAATACTGTGGCTACAAGAATAGGTCAGAGACTGGGAATCCTGCAATGAGTAACTCATCTCCTGACTCCCCACCATCTACAAGGCACAAATCAGGAGTGTGATGGAATACTCTCCACTTGCCTGGATGAGTGCAGCTCCCACAACACTCAAGAAGCTTGACACCATCCAGACAAAGCAGCCCACTTGATTGGCACCCCCATCCACAAACATTCACTCCCTCTGCCACCGACACACAGTAGCAGCAGTGTGTGTACCATCTACAAGATGCACTGCAGTAACTCACCAAGGCTCCTTAGACAGCATCTTCCAAACCCATGACCTCTACCATCTAGAAGGACAAGGGCAGCAGAGAGATGGGAACACCACCACCTGGAAGTTCCCCTCCAAGTCACTCACCATCTTGACTTGGAAATATATTGCCGTTCCTTCACTGTCACTGGGTCAAAATCCTGGAACTCCCCCCCTAACAGTACCTACACCACAGAGACTGCAGCAGTTCAAGAAGGCAGCTCACCACCACCTTCTCAAGGGCAACTAGGGATGGGCAATACATGCTGGCCCAGCCAGCGACACCCACATCACATGAAAGGATATTAAAGAAAAAGGTCTTGCTGCATATGGTCACAGACTGTTTTCAGTATCTGAGGAGGTACCAGTGTCAGTATCAACTGCAAGAGGCACAAAACCTGAACAAAGTGGAGGCCAAGCCAAACCCACTGATGACTCACCTGTGAAGGTCGAATGCTCGGACCGTCCCATCCAGCGAGGCACTGAGCACCACAAAGCCAGTGGAGTTGAAGGTCACTGCGGTAACACCGCTCGTGTGTTCAGTAAATGTCACGATGCAGAAACCGCTGTTCATATTCCAAACCTTCACCTGATCAAAAGGCAGATGGCACAGGTTAGTCACCGGGAACCAACCAACAACAGCATTCCAACCCAGGGGATTGTACCAGAGATCGAGCAACAGCAATAGGCCACAGGGCTAGCAAACACCTTCTTAAACACTACCTACCCACCTCCCCCATATCCCTCAGCCCCACCTTCCCCCATATCCCTCAGCCCCACCTTTCTCCATATCCCTCAATCCCACCACTTGCACTTTTGAAGTAGCCTTTAACTGACAAAATAAACAAGACAGGAGTAAGTGAAGAGTAGCAATAACCGAACGTGTAACACTTCCTGAGTTAATTTTCTCTTTGAGAGAATTCGAAGCAAGGGGAGACTGAGGTATTCGTGGTAATATCACTGAACTAGTAATCGAGAGGGTAAGGCTAATGCTCTGGGAACATGGGTTCAAATCCCACCATGGGCAGCTTAGAATTTAAATTTAAGTAATAAATTCAAATGATTAATAAAATTCTGGAATTGTAAGCAACTCTCAGTAATGGCAACAATGAAACTATCGTCAATTGCTGTAAAAATCCATCTGGGTCACTAACGTCCTTTAGGGAAGGAAATCTGCTGTCCTTATCTGGTCTGGCCTACATGTGACTCCAGACCCACAGCGATGTGGTTGACTGCAGAGGTTCAGGGTGGCAGCTCACCACCACATTCTCGTGGGGCAACACCCACATTCCATAAAGAATGGAAAAGCCACTCGGTGACACCATCCCTTGTCAATGCTTGCATCTGAATGAAGTGACTGGGCTCCTTCGCTAAGGCAAAATGAGTATTGATGTATAGAGAAGGTCTCACCTTCCCCATCGTCTCCCCCTGTGACGACATATTGAGCATCTGGAGAGTAGGACAGGGTAACCATGTTGTTGAAGTGTCCTTGCTGTTTGAGCACATAGGACTCACTCTGCCACTCCCATACCAAGAGCTGCCCCAGACCTGAAACACAAGCACAATAAATATTACCGCTGTACCAGCGGTATCCCTCAATCTGACAGACAGCTCCACAGCAACAAACAAATCACAGTTAAAGCAGTAAACCAGTAATACCAAATCATCACTATACCACTCAATCCCGATCACTACCTGCTCACCAGAGGGTCAACCCCACCCACCTTCCATATCCCACAAACCCACGTTCTCACCATCCCCCTCAATCCCTTCCTCCTCCAACACACTGTCACTTCCCAAATCCGTTCCCATCTCTGCTGAAACTCCATGTTTGAATAACTCTGATCAAAGTCACAAATGACATCCCATGTGACTGTGACAAAGGTGAACTAGCCCTCCTTTAACACAGCTGACCACACCATCCTCCCCCCCAGCTCCTTCCACTGTGTCCAGCTGGGTGGGACTGCTCTCACCTGTTCCATTCTTATCTATCTAATTGGGGCCAGAGGTTCTGCTGCAATGGCTTCTCTTCCTGCTCCCGCCCCATTACCTCTGGTATCCGCCCAGGATATATCCTTGGCCCCCGCTATTTCTATCTGCATTCTGCCCCTTGGTGACATCACCTGAAGGTGTAGCATTAGCTTTCACATGTAAACTGCTGAGGACACCCAGCTCGACCTTACCGCCAGCTCTCTCAACTCCTCCACTCTTCCTAAATTATCAGACCGCTTATCCGATCTACAACGGCCAGATGAACAGAAAATTCCTCCGATTAAATTTGGGAAGACTGAAGTCAAAGTCTCTGTTATAAACGCCATTCCCTAGGTACAGACTCCCTTGTCCCTTAGCAACTTTATTTTTCTTTACTCTGTCACAGGGTGTGGATGTCACTGACCAGGCCAGCATCTGCTGCCCACCCCTAATTGCCCGGCTTAGGCTATTTCACAGGCAGTTCAGAGTCAACCACGTTGCTGTGGGTCTGGACTCACATGTAGGCCAGACCGGGTGAGGATGGCAGATTTCCTTCCCTGAAGGACAGTGAACCAGGTGGGGTTTGTAGGACAATCGATGATAGTTTAATGGTCACCATTACTGAGACTAGCTTTATATTCCCGATATACATTTCCAGCCGCCAACCCTAAAGCAATAGCCTGGGCCTCTGGATTACTAGCAACATTACACTCTGCCACTGTCTCCCCACAAGCTTGAGGATGAACTAGTCTTTGTCATATTTCATCTTGAGCTAAGTTTCTGAGTCCATAATCCTCTCAGTCACTGGGATCACGCACTCCAGTCCCTCGCCATGGCGCCAGTCTCTGTGTCCTCCCCACAGCTTACCTTGCCACCTCGCTTGGAATCATAAGCAAACCTTGATACATTATTCTGTCTTTGCGAATGTAGCAAACACTTTCTCACCTGGGCAGCCAAAGGCAATCCAGTCCCCGGACCACGTTAACGGAAATGGACTCAATCCTCTGCTCTGAAATACTGGAGAGACAACAGGAATCAGGAGCTGGCACAATCCAGGAGGCTGGAGAGTCATGCAACATTCCCCCTAGGCTGGGATCTGATACAATCCCCTCATCTCCTCTGAGCTCCTGTGAGCGGGGGCAGAGCAGTGAAGCTGGCCTCCTTGTTCCTGACAATTTTAGTCATGCAGCTTGGGTAACTACGATTGGGAGAGATCATCCTGACTATTCACCACCGCCCACAACCTTCCCAGCGGCCAATTCTCACCTGCCCACAGGTACTCGCTGGGTAATTAATACCCCCAGTTTTCTGCCCTCCCCATTTCACCCCGCCCTACCCTTGGGCTTTACCTGAGGGAGTGGATGAGGTTAAATTCTGGCAGCTCATGAAGGTGGAATATCCCTGAAGCAAAGCCAGTGACCAGGAGGTGAGTTATCTTATGGTACGCAGCAGCTGTCAGGTCATTGAAATCCTTCTCTTTATTGAAGAAATACCTTGGGGGGAACAAAAGGATTCTAAAATACTGAGGCAAAAATCAAAAACAGAGAGAAAGAGAGCTACAGAGAGAGAGAGAGCTACAGAGAGAGAGAGAGCTACAGAGAGAGAGAACAGAGAGAGAGAGAGCTACAGAGAGAGAGAGCAACAGAGAGAGAGAGAGAGAGACAGCAACAGAGAGAGAGCGAACTACAGAGAGAGAGAGCTACAGAGAGAGAGAGCTACAGAGAGAGAGAGAGAGAGACAGCAACAGAGAGAGAGAGCTACAGAGAGAGAGAGAGAGAGAGAGAGAGAGCTACAGAGAGAGACAGCAACAGAGAGAGAGAGCTACAGAGAGACAGAGAGAGAGAGAGAGAGAGAGCTACAGAGAGAGACAGCAACAGAGAGAGAGAGCTACAGAGAGAGCGAGATCTTACGTCAGGCAGTGCGGGTAGAGCGTGGGCACCTCGAGGGCAACTGGGGTGGGGAGCGAGGCCGGGGTGGGAGGGGGAGTGAGGCCGGGGTTGGGGGGGGGAAGCGAGTCGGGGGTTGGTGGGGGTAGGGAGGCCGGGGGTGGGGTGGTTGGGGGGGGAGAGCGAGGCCGGGGGGTGGGGTGGGGGGGGGGGGGGGGGGGGTAGGGAGGCCGGGGGTGGGGGGGGGGGGGGCGGAGCGAGGCTGGGGTTGGGGGGGGGTGGGGGGTAGGGAGGCCGGGGGTGGGAGGGGGGAGTGAGGCCGGAGTGGTGGGGGGGGAGCGAGGCCAGGGTTGGGGGGGGGGAAGCGAGGCCGGGCTTGGTGGGGGAAGCGAGGCCGGGGTTGGTGGGGGGAGCGAGGCCGGGATTGGTGGGGGGAGCGAGGCCGGGGTTTGGTGGGGGGGAGCGAGGCCGGGGTTGGTGGGGGGGAGCGAGGCCAGGGTTGGGGTGGGGAGCGAGGCCGGGGTGGGGGGAAGCGAGGCCGGGGTTGGTGGGGGGAGCGAGGCCCGGGGTTGGTGGGGGGAGCGAGGCCGGGGTTGGTGGGGGGGAGCGGAGGCCAGGGTTGGGGTGGGGAGCGAGGCCGGGGTGGGGGGGAGCGAGGCCGGGGTGGGGGGAAGCGAGGCCGGGGTTGGTGGGGGGGAGCGAGGCCGGGGTTGGTGGGGGGAGCGAGGCCAGGGTTGGGGGGGGGTGGGGGGTGGGGAGCGAGGCCGGGGTGGGGGGGAGCGAGGCCGGTG
>JANJGN010004252.1:0-35127 GCA_026770705.1 Isurus oxyrinchus | reverse complement strand
GAAGTGAGAGTGTTAAATAGAGAGAGAGGGGGGTTAAATATGGAGTGAGAGGGTTAAATACAGAGAGAGAGGGCTAAATACAGAGTGAGAGGGTTAAATAGAGAGAGGCAGAGGGTTAAATATGAAGTGAGAGGGTTAAATAAAGAGAGAGGGGGGTTAAATACAGAGTGAGAGGGTTAAATAGAAAGAGAGAGAGAGGGTTAAAAATGAAGTGAGAGAGTTTAATACAGAGAGAGTGTGTGAAATATGAAGTGAGAGGGTTAAATACTGAGAGAGAGGGTTAAATACGTGAGAAGGTTAAATACAGAGAGAGACGGATAATTACGAAGTGAGAGGGTTAAATACAGAGAGAAAGGGTTAAATACGAAGTGAGAGGTTTAAATACAGAGAGAGACGGTTACATACGGAGTGAGAGGGTTAAATAGACAGAGAGAGAGAGTTAAATATGAAGTGAGAGGGTTAAATAGAGAGAGAAGGTTAAATATGAAGTGAGAGGGTTCAATACAGAGAGTGAGGGCTAAATACAGAGTGAGAGGGTTAAATAGAGAGAGACAGAGTGTTAAATATGAAGTGAGAGGGTTAAATAGAGAGAGAGAAGGGGTTAAATATGGTATGAGAGGGTTAAATAGACAGAGAGAGAGAGGGGGTTAAATATGAAGTGAGAGGATTAAATAGAGAGAGAGTGGGGGTTAAATACAGAGTGAGAGGGTTAAATAGAAAGAGAGAGAGGGTTAAATATGAAGTGAGAGAGTTTAATACAGAGAGAGAGGGCTAAATACAGAGAGAGTTAAATACAGAAAGAGCGAGTTAAATACAGAGAGAGAGGTTTAATACGAAGTGAGAGGGTTAAATAGAGAGAGAGGGTGTTCAATACGGAGTGAGAGGGTTAAATAGAGAGAGAGAGAGGATGTTAAATACGGAGTGTGAGCGGGTTAAATAGAGAGAGAGTGTTAAATACGGATTGAGAGGGTTAAATAGAGAGAGGGAGAGGGTTAAATACGAAGTGAGAGGATTAAATAGAGAGAGAGGGGGTTTACTATGGAGTGAGAGGGTTAAATAGAGAGAGGGTTAAATATGGAGTGAGAGGATTAACTTGAGAGAGAGACGGTTAAATAGAGAGAGAGAAGGGGTTAAATACAGAGTGAGAGGGTTTAAATCGAGAGAGAGAGGGTTAAATACAGAGAGAGAGGGCTAAATACAAAGTGTGAGCATTAAATAGACAGGAGAGAGAGGGTTAAAAATGAAGTGAGAGGGTTAAATAGAGAGAGAGATCGTTAAATATGAAGTGAGAGGTTAAATAGAGAGAGAGAGAGGGGTTAAATATGAAGTGAGAGGGTTAAATAGAGAGAGAGGGGGGTTAAATATGGAGTGAGAGGGCTAACTACAGAGAGCGGGGGCTAAATAATGAGTTAGAGGGTTAAATAGGGAGAGAGAAGGGGTTAAATATGAAGTGAGAGTGTTAAATAGAGAGAGAGAAGGGGGAAATACAGAGTGAGGGGGTTAAATAGACAGAGAGAGAGGGTTAAATATGGAGTGAGAGGATTAACTTGAGAGTGAGAGGGTTAAATAGAGAGAGAGAGGGTTAAATAGAGAGAGAGAAGGGGTTAAATACAGAGTGAGAGGGTTAAATTGAGAGAGACAGGGTTAAATACAGAGAGAGAGGGCTAAATACAAAGTGTGAGCATTAAATAGACAGAGAGAGAGGGTTAAATATGAAGTGAGAGGGTTAAATAGAGAGAGAGATCGTTAAATATGTAGTGAGAGGTTAAATAGAGAGAGAGAGAGGGTTAAATATGAAGTGAGAGGGTTAAATAGAGAGAGAGAGGGGTTAAATATGGAGTGAGAGGGCTAACTACAGAGAGCGGGGGGCTAAATAATGAGTTAGAGGGTTAAATAGAGAGAGAGAAGGGGTTTAAATATGAAGTGAGAGGGTTAAATAGAGAGAGAGAAGGGGAAATACAGAGTGAGAGGGTTAAATAGACAGAGAGAGGGGGTAAATATGAAGTGAGAGGGTTAAATAGAGAGAGAGGGTTAAATATGAAGTGAGAGGGTTAAATACAGAGAGAGGGCTAAATACAGAGTGAGAGGGTTAAATAGAGAGAGGCAGAGGGTTAAATATGAAGTGTGAGGGTTAAATAGAGAGAGAGAAGGGGGTTAAATATGGTGTGAGAGGGTTAAATAGAAAGAGAGAGATGGTTAAATATGAAGTGAGAGAGTTTAATACAGGGAGAGAGTGTTAAATATGAAGTGAGAGGGCTAAATACAGAGAGAGAGAGTTAAATACAGAGAGAGCGGGTTAATACGAAGTGAGAGGGTTAAATAGAGAGAGAGGGTGTTAAATATGAAGTGAGAGGGTTAAATAGAGAGAGAGAGAGGATTTTAAAAACGGATTGAGAGGTTTAAATATAGAGAGAGAGTGTGTTAAATACGGATTGAGAGGGTTAAATAGAGAGAGAGAGGGTTAAATACGAAGTGAGAGGGGTTAAATAGAGAGAGTGGGGGTTAACTATGGAGTGAGAGGGTTTAAATAGAGAGAGGGTTAAATATGGAGTGAGAGGATTAACTTGAGAGAGAGAGGGTTAAATATAGAGTGAGAGGGTTAAATAGAGAGAGAGGGTTAAATAGAGAAAGAGAAGGGGTTAAATTCAGAGTGAGAGGGGTTAAATCGACAGAAAGAGGGTTAAATATGAAGTGAGAGGGTTAAATAGAGAGAGAGAGGGTTAAATATGAAATGAGAGGGTTAAATAGAGAGAGAGAGGGTTAAATATGAAGTGAGAGGTTTTAAAATACAGAGAGAGAGCGCTAAATACAGAGTGTGAGCGTTAAATAGACAGAGAGAGAGGGTTAAATATGAAGTGAGAGGGGTTAAATAGAGAGAGAGAGAGGGTTAAATATGAAGTGAGAGGGTTAGGTAGAGAGAGAGAGGGTTAAATATGAAGTGACAGGGTTAAATAGAGAGTGAGAGGGGTTAAATATGGAGTGAGAGGGCTAACTACAGAGAGAGGGCGCTAAATGTAGAGTGAGAGGGTTAAATAGAGAGAGAGAAGGGGTTAAATATCAAGTGAGAGGGTTAAATAGAGAGAGAGAAGGGGTAAATACAGAGTGAGAGGGTTAAATAGACAGAGAGAGAGAGGGTTAAATATGAAGTGAGAGGGTTAAATAGAGAGAGAGAAGGGGTTAAATATGGTGGGAGTGGGTTAAATAGAACAGAGTGAGAGGGGGTTAAAAATGAAGTGAGAGGGTTAAATAAAGAGATAGGGGGTTAAATACAGAGTGAGAGGTTTAAATAGAAAGAGAGAGAGGGTTAAAAATGAAGTGAGAGAGTTTAATACAGAGAGAGTGTGTGAAATATGAAGTGAGAGGGTTTAAATACTGAGAGAGAGGGTTAAATACGACATGAGAAGGTTAAATACAGAGAGAGACGGTTAATTACGAAGTGAGAGGGTTAAATACAGAGAGAAAGGGTTAAATACGAAGTGAGAGGGTTAAATACAGAGAGAGAGACGGTTACATACGGAGTGAGAGGGTTAAATAGACAGAGAGAGAGGGTTAAATATGAAGTGAGAGGGTTAAATAGAGAGAGAGGGTTAAATATGAAGTGAGAGGGTTCAATACAGAGAGAGAGGGCTAAATACAGAGTGAGAGGGTTAAATAGAGAGAGACAGAGTGTTAAATATGAAGTGAGAAGGTTAAATAGAGAGAGAGAAGGGGTTAAATATGAAGTGAGAGGGTTAAATAGAGAGAGAGGGTTAAATATGAAGTGAGAGGGTTCAATACAGAGAGAGAGGGTTAAATATAGAGTGAGAGGGTTAAATAGAGAGAGAGGGTTAAATAGAGAAAGAGAAGGGGTTAAATTCAGAGTGAGAGGGTTAAATCGACAGAAAGAGGGTTAAATATGAAGTGAGAGGGGTTAAATAGAGAGAGAGAGGGTTAAATATGAAATGAGAGGGTTAAATAGAGAGAGAGAGGGTTAAATATGAAGTGAGAGGTTTAAATACAGAGAGAGAGCGCTAAATACAGAGTGTGAGCGTTAAATAGACAGAGAGAGAGGGTTAAATATGAAGTGAGAGGGTTAAATAAAGAGAGAGAGAGGGTTAAATATGAAGTGAGAGGGTTAGGTAGAGAGAGAGAGGGTTAAATATGAAGTGACAGGGTTAAATAGAGAGTGAGAGGGGTTTAAATATGGAGTGAGAGGGCTAACTACAGAGAGAGGGCGCTAAATGTAGAGTGAGAGGGTTAAATAGAGAGAGAGAAGGGGTTAAATATCAAGTGAGAGGGTTAAATAGAGAGAGAGAAGGGGTAAATACAGAGTGAGAGGGTTAAATAGACAGAGAGAGAGAGGGTTAAATATGAAGTGAGAGGGTTAAATAGAGAGAGAGGGTTAAATATGAAGTGAGAGGGTTAAATACAGAGAGAGAGACGGTTACATACGGAGTGAGAGGGTTAAATAGACAGAGAGAGAGGGTTAAATATGAAGTGAGAGGGTTAAATAGAGAGAGAGGGTTAAATATGAAGTGAGAGCGTTCAATACAGAGAGAGAGGGGCTAAATACAGAGTGAGAGGGTTAAATAGAGAGAGACAGAGTGTTAAATATGAAGTGAGAAGGTTAAATAGAGAGAGAGAAGGGGTTAAATATGGTGTGAGAGGGTTAAATAGACAGAGAGAGAGAGGGGGTTAAATATGAAGTGAGAGGATTAAATAGAGAGAGAGTGGGGGGTTAAATACAGAGTGAGAGGGTTAAATAGAAAGAGAGAGAGGGTTAAATATGAAGTGAGAGAGTTTAATACAGAGAGAGAGGGCTAAATACAGAGAGAGAGAGTTAAATACAGAAAGAGCGAGTTAAATACAGAGAGAGAGAGTTAATACGAAGTGAGAGGGTTAAATAGAGAGAGAGGGTGTTAAGTACGGAGTGAGAGGGTTAAATAGAGAGAGAGAGAGGATGTTAAATACGGAGTGAAAAGGTTAAATAGAGAGAGAGAGTGTGTTAAATACGGATTGAGAGGGTTAAATAGAGAGAGAGTGTGCTAAATACGGAGTGAGAGGGTTAAATAGAGAGAGAGAGGGGTGTTAAATACGGATTGAGAGTGTTAAATAGAGAGAGAGGGTGCTAAATATGGAGTGAGAGGGTTAAATAGAGAGAGAGGGTTAAATACGAAGTGAGAGGGTTAAATAGAGAGAGAGGGGGGTTAAATATGGAGTGGGAGGGTTAAATAGAGGGAGGCAGAGGGTTAAATATGAAGTGAGAGGGTTAAATAGAGAGAGAGAAGGGGTTAAATATGGTGTGAGAGGGTTAATAGAAAGAGAGAGATGGTTAAATATGAAGTGAGAGAGTTTAATACAGGGAGAGAGTGTTAAATATGAAGTGAGAGGGCTAAATACAGAGAGAGAGAGTTAAATACAGAGAGAGCGGGTTAATACGAAGTGAGAGGGTTAAATAGAGAGAGAGGGTGTTAAATATGAAGTGAGAGGGTTAAATAGAGAGAGAGAGAGGATGTTAAATACGGATTGAGAGGTTTAAATATAGAGAGAGAGTGTGTTAAATACGGATTGAGAGGGTTAAATAGAGAGAGAGAGGGTTAAATACGAAGTGAGAGGGTTAAATAGAGAGAGTGGGGGTTAACTATGGAGTGAGAGGGTTAAATAGAGAGAGGGTTAAATATGGAGTGAGAGGATTAACTTGAGAGAGAGAGGGTTAAATATAGAGTGAGAGGGTTAAATAGAGAGAGAGGGTTAAATAGAGAAAGAGAAGGGGTTAAATTCAGAGTGAGAGGGTTAAATCGACAGAAAGAGGGTTAAATATGAAGTGAGAGGGTTAAATAGAGAGAGAGAGGGTTAAATATGAAATGAGAGGGTTAAATAGAGAGAGAGAGGGTTAAATATGAAGTGAGAGGTTTAAATACAGAGAGAGAGCGCTAAATACAGAGTGGTGAGCGTTAAATAGACAGAGAGAGAGGGTTAAATATGAAGTGAGAGGGTTAAATAGAGAGAGAGAGAGGGTTAAATATGAAGTGAGAGGGTTAGGTAGAGAGAGAGAGGGTTAAATATGAAGTGACAGGGTTAAATAGAGAGTGAGAGGGGTTAAATATGGAGTGAGAGGGCTAACTACAGAGAGAGGGCGCTAAATGTAGAGTGAGAGGGTTAAATAGAGAGAGAGAAGGGGTTAAATATCAAGTGAGAGGGTTAAATAGAGAGAGAGAAAGGGGTAAATACAGAGTGAGAGGGTTAAATAGACAGAGAGAGAGAGGGTTAAATATGAAGTGAGAGGGTTAAATAGAGAGAGAGAAGGGGTTAAATATGGTGGGAGTGGGTTAAATAGAACAGAGTGAGAGGGGGTTAAAAATGAAGTGAGAGGGTTAAATAAAGAGATAGGGGGTTAAATACAGAGTGAGAGGTTTAAATAGAAAGAGAGAGAGGGTTAAAAATGAAGTGAGAGAGTTTAATACAGAGAGAGTGTGTGAAATATGAAGTGAGAGGGTTAAATACTGAGAGAGAGGGTTAAATACGACGTGAGAAGGTTAAATACAGAGAGAGACGGTTAATTACGAAGTGAGAGGGTTAAATACAGAGAGAAAGGGTTAAATACGAAGTGAGAGGGTTAAATACAGAGAGAGACGGTTACATACGGAGTGAGAGGGTTAAATAGACAGAGAGAGAGGGTTAAATATGAAGTGAGAGGGTTAAATAGAGAGAGAGGGTTAAATATGAAGTGAGAGGGTTCAATACAGAGAGAGAGGGCTAAATACAGAGTGAGAGGGTTAAATAGAGAGAGACAGAGTGTTAAATATGAAGTGAGAAGGTTAAATAGAGAGAGAGAAGGGGTTAAATATGAAGTGAGAGGGTTAAATAGAGAGAGAGGGTTAAATATGAAGTGAGAGGGTTCAATACAGAGAGAGAGGGTTAAATATAGATTGAGAGGGTTAAATAGAGAGAGAGGGTTAAATAGAGAAAGAGAAGGGGTTAAATTCAGAGTGAGAGGGTTAAATCGACAGAAAGAGGGTTAAATATGAAGTGAGAGGGTTAAATAGAGAGAGAGAGGGTTAAATATGAAATGAGAGGGTTAAATAGAGAGAGAGAGGGTTAAATATGAAGCGAGAGGTTTAAATACAGAGAGAGAGCGCTAAATACAGAGTGTGAGCGTTAAATAGATAGAGAGAGAGGGTTAAATATGAAGTGAGAGGGTTAAATAAAGAGAGGAGAGAGGGTTAAATATGAAGTGAGAGGGTTAGGTAGAGAGAGAGAGGGTTAAATATGAAGTGACAGGGTTAAATAGAGAGTGAGAGGGGTTGAATATGGAGTGAGAGGGCTAACTACAGAGAGAGGGCGCTAAATGTAGAGTGAGAGGGTTAAATAGAGAGAGAGAAGGGGTTAAATATCAAGTGAGAGGGTTAAATAGAGAGAGAGAAGGGGTAAATACAGAGTGAGAGGGTTATAAATAAGACAGAGAGAGAGAGGGTTAAAAATGAAGTGAGAGAGTTTAATACAGAGAGAGTGTGTGAAATATGAAGTGAGAGGGTTAAATACTGAGAGAGAGGGTTAAATATGACGTGAGAAGGTTAAATACAGAGAGAGATGGTTAATTACGAAGTGAGAGGGTTAAATAGAGAGAGAAAGGGTTAAATACGAAGTGAGAGGGTTAAATACAGAGAGAGACGGTTACATACGGAGTGAGAGGGTTAAATAGACAGAGAGAGAGGGTTAAATATGAAGTGAGAGGGTTAAATAGAGAGAGAGGGTTAAATATGAAGTGAGAGGGTTCAATACAGAGAGAGAGGGCTAAATAGAGAGTGAGAGGGTTAAATAGAGAGAGACAGAGTGTTAAATATGAAGTGAGAAGGTTAATATAGAGAGAGAGAAGGGGTTAAATATGGTGTGAGAGGGTTAAATAGACAGAGAGAGAGAGGGGGGTTAAATATGAAGTGAGAGGATTAAATAGAGAGAGAGTGGGGGTTAAATACAGAGTGAGAGGGTTAAATAGAAAGAGAGAGAGGGTTAAATATGAAGTGAGAGAGTTTAATACAGAGAGAGAGGGCTAAATACAGAGAGAGAGAGTTAAATACAGAAAGAGCGAGTTAAATACAGAGAGAGTTAATACGAAGTGAGAGGGTTAAATAGAGAGAGAGGGTGTTAAGTACGGAGTGAGAGGGTTAAATAGAGAGAGAGAGAGGATGTTAAATACGGAGTGAAAAGGTTAAATAGAGAGAGAGAGTGTGTTAAATACGGATTGAGAGGGTTAAATAGAGAGAGAGGGTGCTAAATACGGAGTGAGAGGGTTAAATAGAGAGAGAGAGGGTGTTAAATACGGATTGAGAGTGTTAAATAGAGAGAGAGGGTGCTAAATATGGAGTGAGAGGGTTAAATAGAGAGAGAGGGTTAAATACGAAGTGAGAGGGTTAAATAGAGACAGAGGGGGTTAAATATGGAGTGGGAGGGTTAAATAGAGAGAGGGTTAAATAAGGAGTGAGAGGATTAACTTGAGAGAGAGAGGGTTAAATATGGAGTGAGAGGGTTAAATAGAGAGAGAGAAGGGGTTAAATACAGAGTGAGATGGTTAAATCGACAGAGAGAGGGTTAAATATGAAGTGAGAGTATTAAATAGAGAGAGAGAAGGGTTAAATATGAAGTGAAAGGGTTAAATACAGAGAGAGAGGGCTAAATACAGAGTGTGAGGGTTAAATAGACAGAGAGAGAGTGTTAAATATGAAGTGAGAGGGTTAAATAGAGAGAGTGAGGGTTAAATATGAAGTGAGAGGGTTAAATAGAGAGAGAGAGGGTTAAATATGAAGTGAGAGGGTTAAATAGAGAGAGAGGGGATAAATATGGAGTAAGAGGGCTAACTACAGAGAGAGGGGGCTAAATACAGAGTTAGAGGTTTAAATAGAGAGAGCGAAGGGGTTAAAGATCAAGTGAGAGGGTTAAATAGAGAGAGAAGGGGTAAATAAAGAGTGAAAGGGTTAAATAGACAGAGAGAGTGGGTTAAATATGAAGTGAGAGGGTTAAATACAGAGAGAGAGGGATAAATACAGAGTGAGAGGGTTAAATAGAGAGAGACAGAGGGTTAAATATGAAGTGAGAGGGTTAAATAGAGAGAGAGAGAGGATGTTAAATACGGAGTGAAAAGGTTAAATAGAGAGAGAGAGTGTGTTAAATACGGATTGAGAGGGTTAAATAGAGAGAGAGGGTGCTAAATACGGAGTGAGAGGGTTAAATAGAGAGAGAGAGGGTGTTAAATACGGATTGAGAGTGTTAAATAGAGAGAGAGGGTGCTAAATATGGAGTGAGAGGGTTAAATAGAGAGAGAGGGTTAAATACGAAGTGAGAGGGTTAAATAGAGACAGAGGGGGTTAAATATGGAGTGGGAGGGTTAAATAGAGAGAGGGTTAAATAAGGAGTGAGAGGATTAACTTGAGAGAGAGAGGGTTAAATATGGAGTGAGAGGGTTAAATAGAGAGAGAGAAGGGGTTAAATACAGAGTGAGATGGTTAAATCGACAGAGAGAGGGTTAAGTATGAAGTGAGAGTATTAAATAGAGAGAGAGAAGGGTTAAATATGAAGTGAAAGGGTTAAATACAGAGAGAGAGGGCTAAATACAGAGTGTGAGGGTTAAATAGACAGAGAGAGAGTGTTAAATATGAAGTGAGAGGGTTAAATAGAGAGAGTGAGGGTTAAATATGAAGTGAGAGGGTTAAATAGAGAGAGAGAGGGTTAAATATGAAGTGAGAGGGTTAAATAGAGAGAGAGGGGATAAATATGGAGTAAGAGGGCTAACTACAGAGAGAGGGGGCTAAATACAGAGTTAGAGGTTTAAATAGAGAGAGCGAAGGGGTTAAAGATCAAGTGAGAGGGTTAAATAGAGAGAGAGAAGGGGTAAATAAAGAGTGAAAGGGTTAAATAGACAGAGAGAGTGGGTTAAATATGAAGTGAGAGGGTTAAATACAGAGAGAGAGGGATAAATACAGAGTGAGAGGGTTAAATAGAGAGAGACAGAGGGTTAAATATGAAGTGAGAGGGTTAAATAGAGAGAGAGAAGGGGTTAAATATGGTGTGAGAGGGTTAAATAGACAGAGAGAGAGGGGGTTAAATATGAAGTGAGAGGGTTAAATAGAGAGAGAGTGGGGGTTAAATACAGAGTGAGAGGGTTAAATCGACAGAGAGAGGTTTAAATATGAAGTGAGAGGGTTAAATAGAGAGGGAGAGAGGGTTAAATATGTAGTGAGAGGGTTAAATACAGAGAGAGAGGGCTAAATACAGAGTGTGAGCGTTAAATAGACAGAGAGAGAGGGTTAACTATGAAATGAGAGGGTTAAATAGAGAGAGAGAGGGTTAAATATGAAGTGAGAGGGTTAAATAGAGAGAGAGAGAGGGTTAAATATGAAGTGAGAGGGTTAGGTAGAGAGAGAGAGGGTTAAATATGAAGTGACAGGGTTAAATAGAGAGTGAGAGGGGTTAAATATGGAGTGAGAGGGCTAACTACAGAGAGAGGGCGCTAAATGTAGAGTGAGAGGGTTAAATAGAGAGAGAGAAGGGGTTAAATATCAAGTGAGAGGGTTAAATAGAGAGAGAGAAGGGGTAAATACAGAGTGAGAGGGTTAAATAGACAGAGAGAGAGAGGGTTAAATATGAAGTGAGAGGGTTAAATAGAGAGAGAGAAGGGGTTAAATATGGTGGGAGTGGGTTAAATAGAACAGAGTGAGAGGGGGTTAAAAATGAAGTGAGAGGGTTAAATAAAGAGATAGGGGGTTAAATACAGAGTGAGAGGTTTAAATAGAAAGAGAGAGAGGGTTAAAAATGAAGTGAGAGAGTTTAATACAGAGAGAGTGTGTGAAATATGAAGTGAGAGGGTTAAATACTGAGAGAGAGGGTTAAATACGACGTGAGAAGGTTAAATACAGAGAGAGACGGTTAATTACGAAGTGAGAGGGTTAAATACAGAGAGAAAGGGTTAAATATGAAGTGAGAGGGTTAAATACAGAGAGAGAGACGGTTACATACGGAGTGAGAGGGTTAAATAGACAGAGAGAGAGGGTTAAATATGAAGTGAGAGGGTTAAATAGAGAGAGAGGGTTAAATATGAAGTGAGAGGGTTCAATACAGAGAGAGAGGGCTAAATACAGAGTGAGAGGGTTAAATAGAGAGAGACAGAGTGTTAAATATGAAGTGAGAAGGTTAAATAGAGAGAGAGAAGGGGTTAAATATGAAGTGAGAGGGTTAAATAGAGAGAGAGGGTTAAATATGAAGTGAGAGGGTTCAATACAGAGAGAGAGGGTTAAATATAGATTGAGAGGGTTAAATAGAGAGAGAGGGTTAAATAGAGAAAGAGAAGGGGTTAAATTCAGAGTGAGAGGGTTAAATCGACAGAAAGAGGGTTAAATATGAAGTGAGAGGGTTAAATAGAGAGAGAGAGGGTTAAATATGAAATGAGAGGGTTAAATAGAGAGAGAGAGGGTTAAATATGAAGTGAGAGGTTTAAATACAGAGAGAGAGCGCTAAATACAGAGTGTGAGCGTTAAATAGACAGAGAGAGAGGGTTAAATATGAAGTGAGAGGGTTAAATAAAGAGAGAGAGAGGGTTAAATATGAAGTGAGAGGGTTAGGTAGAGAGAGAGAGGGTTAAATATGAAGTGACAGGGTTAAATAGAGAGTGAGAGGGGTTGAATATGGAGTGAGAGGGCTAACTACAGAGAGAGGGCGCTAAATGTAGAGTGAGAGGGTTAAATAGAGAGAGAGAAGGGGTTAAATATCAAGTGAGAGGGTTAAATAGAGAGAGAGAAGGGGTAAATACAGAGTGAGAGGGTTAAATAGACAGAGAGAGAGAGGGTTAAAAATGAAGTGAGAGAGTTTAATACAGAGAGAGTGTGTGAAATATGAAGTGAGAGGGTTAAATACTGAGAGAGAGGGTTAAATACGACGTGAGAAGGTTAAATACAGAGAGAGACGGTTAATTACGAAGTGAGAGGGTTAAATACAGAGAGAAAGGGTTAAATACGAAGTGAGAGGGTTAAATACAGAGAGAGAGACGGTTACATACGGAGTGAGAGGGTTAAATAGACAGAGAGAGAGGGTTAAATACGAAGTGAGAGGGTTAAATAGAGAGAGAGGGTTAAATATGAAGTGAGAGGGTTCAATACAGAGAGAGAGGGCTAAATAGAGAGTGAGAGGGTTAAATAGAGAGAGACAGAGTGTTAAATATGAAGTGAGAAGGTTAAATAGAGAGAGAGAAGGGGTTAAATATGGTGTGAGAGGGTTAAATAGACAGAGAGAGAGAGGGGGTTAAATATGAAGTGAGAGGATTAAATAGAGAGAGAGTGGGGGTTAAATACAGAGTGAGAGGGTTAAATAGAAAGAGAGAGAGGGTTAAATATGAAGTGAGAGAGTTTAATACAGAGAGAGAGGGCTAAATACAGAGAGAGAGAGTTAAATACAGAAAGAGCGAGTTAAATACAGAGAGAGTTAATACGAAGTGAGAGGGTTAAATAGAGAGAGAGGGTGTTAAGTACGGAGTGAGAGGGTTAAATAGAGAGAGAGAGAGGATGTTAAATACGGAGTGAAAAGGTTAAATAGAGAGAGAGAGTGTGTTAAATACGGATTGAGAGGGTTAAATAGAGAGAGAGGGTGCTAAATACGGAGTGAGAGGGTTAAATAGAGAGAGAGAGGGTGTTAAATACGGATTGAGAGTGTTAAATAGAGAGAGAGGGTGCTAAATATGGAGTGAGAGGGTTAAATAGAGAGAGAGGGTTAAATACGAAGTGAGAGGGTTAAATAGAGACAGAGGGGGTTAAATATGGAGTGGGAGGGTTAAATAGAGAGAGGGTTAAATAAGGAGTGAGAGGATTAACTTGAGAGAGAGAGGGTTAAATATGGAGTGAGAGGGTTAAATAGAGAGAGAGAAGGGGGTTAAATACAGAGTGAGATGGTTAAATCGACAGAGAGAGGGTTAAATATGAAGTGAGAGTATTAAATAGAGAGAGAGAAAGGTTAAATATGAAGTGAAAGGGTTAAATACAGAGAGAGAGGGCTAAATACAGAGTGTGAGGGTTAAATAGACAGAGAGAGAGTGTTAAATATGAAGTGAGAGGGTTAAATAGAGAGAGTGAGGGTTAAATATGAAGTGAGAGGGTTAAATAGAGAGAGAGAGGGTTAAATATGAAGTGAGAGGGTTAAATAGAGAGAGAGGGGATAAATATGGAGTAAGAGGGCTAACTACAGAGAGAGGGGGCTAAATACAGAGTTAGACGTTTAAATAGAGAGAGCGAAGGGGTTAAAGATCAAGTGAGAGGGTTAAATAGAGAGAGAAGGGGTAAATAAAGAGTGAAAGGGTTAAATAGACAGAGAGAGTGGGTTAAATATGAAGTGAGAGGGTTAAATACAGAGAGAGAGGGATAAATACAGAGTGAGAGGGTTAAATAGAGAGAGACAGAGGGTTAAATATGAAGTGAGAGGGTTAAATAGAGAGAGAGAGAGGATGTTAAATACGGAGTGAAAAGGTTAAATAGAGAGAGAGAGTGTGTTAAATACGGATTGAGAGGGTTAAATAGAGAGAGAGGGTGCTAAATACGGAGTGAGAGGGTTAAATAGAGAGAGAGAGGGTGTTAAATACGGATTGAGAGTGTTAAATAGAGAGAGAGGGTGCTAAATATGGAGTGAGAGGGTTAAATAGAGAGAGAGGGTTAAATACGAAGTGAGAGGGTTAAATAGAGACAGAGGGGGTTAAATATGGAGTGGGAGGGTTAAATAGAGAGAGGGTTAAATAAGGAGTGAGAGGATTAACTTGAGAGAGAGAGGGTTAAATATGGAGTGAGAGGGTTAAATAGAGAGAGAGAAGGGGTTAAATACAGAGTGAGATGGTTAAATCGACAGAGAGAGGGTTAAATATGAAGTGAGAGTATTAAATAGAGAGAGAGAAGGGTTAAATATGAAGTGAAAGGGTTAAATACAGAGAGAGAGGGCTAAATACAGAGTGTGAGGGTTAAATAGACAGAGAGAGAGTGTTAAATATGAAGTGAGAGGGTTAAATAGAGAGAGTGAGGGTTAAATATGAAGTGAGAGGGTTAAATAGAGAGAGAGAGGGTTAAATATGAAGTGAGAGGGTTAAATAGAGAGAGAGGGGATAAATATGGAGTAAGAGGGCTAACTACAGAGAGAGGGGGCTAAATACAGAGTTAGAGGTTTAAATAGAGAGAGCGAAGGGGTTAAAGATCAAGTGAGAGGGTTAAATAGAGAGAGAGAAGGGGTAAATAAAGAGTGAAAGGGTTAAATAGACAGAGAGAGTGGGTTAAATATGAAGTGAGAGGGTTAAATACAGAGAGAGAGGGATAAATACAGAGTGAGAGGGTTAAATAGAGAGAGACAGAGGGTTAAATATGAAGTGAGAGGGTTAAATAGAGAGAGAGAAGGGGTTAAATATGGTGTGAGAGGGTTAAATAGACAGAGAGAGAGGGGGTTAAATATGAAGTGAGAGGGTTAAATAGAGAGAGAGTGGGGGTTAAATACAGAGTGAGAGGGTTAAATCGACAGAGAGAGGTTTAAATATGAAGTGAGAGGGTTAAATAGAGAGGGAGAGAGGGTTAAATATGTAGTGAGAGGGTTAAATACAGAGAGAGAGGGCTAAATACAGAGTGTGAGCGTTAAATAGACAGAGAGAGAGGGTTAACTATGAAATGAGAGGGTTAAATAGAGAGAGAGAGGGTTAAATATGAAGTGAGAGGGTTAAGTAGAGAGAGAGGGTTAACTATGAAGTGACAGGGTTAAATAGAGAGAGAGAGGGGTTAAATATGGAGTGAGAGGGCTAACTACAGAGTGAGGGGGCTAAATATAGAGTGAGAGGGTTAAATATAGAGAGAGAAGGGGTTAAATATGGTGTGAGAGGGTTAAATAGAAAGAGAGAGATGGTTAAATATGAAGTGAGAGAGTTTAATACAGGGAGAGAGGGTTAAATACGGAGTGAGAGGGTTAAATACAGAGAGAGGGTTAAATACAGAGAGAGAGGGTTAAATACGGAGTGAGAGGGTTAAATACAGAAAGAGAAAGGGTTAAATTCAGAGAGAGAGAGGGTTAAATTCAGAGAGAAGGTTAAGTACAGAGAGAGGGTTTAATACAGAAAGAGAGAGGGTTAAATACAGAGAGAGAGAGAGGGTTAAATATATAGCGAGAGAGGGTTAAATAGGGAGAGAGAGGGTTAAATACAGAGAGAGAGGGTTAAATAGAGAGTCAGAGGTTCAAATGCAGCGAGAGAGAGGGTTAAATACAGAGAGAGAGGGCTAAATACAGAAAGAGAGTTTTAAATACAGAGAGAGCGAGTTAAATACAGAGAGAGAGGGTTAAATACGAAGTGAGAGGGTTAAATAGAGAGAGATGGTGTTAAATACGGAGTGAGAGGGTTAAATAGAGAGAGAGAGAGGATGTTAAATACGGATTGAGAGGGTTAAATAGAGAGAGAGGGTGTTAAATACGGAGTGAGAGGGTTAAATAGAGAGAGAGAGGGTTAAATACGAAGTGAGAGGGTTAAATAGAGAGAGAGGGGGTTAACTATAGAGTGAGAGGGTTAAATAGAGAGAGGGTTAAATATAGAGTGAGAGGGTTAAATAGAGAGAGAGAGGGTTAAATATGGAGTGAGAGGGTTAAATAGAGAGAGAGGGGGTGTTAAATACGAAGTGAGAGCGTTAAATAGAGAGAGAGGGGTTTAAATATGGAGTGAGAGGGTGAAATAGAGAGAGAGAGGGTTAAATATGGAGTGAGAGGGTTAAATAGAGAGAGAGAGGGTTAAATAAGGAGTGAGTGGGTTAAATAGAGATACAGAGAGAGGGTTAAATATGAGGTGAGAGGGTTAAATAGAGAGAGAGAGAGAGAGAGGGTTAAATATGGAGTGAGAGGGTTAAATAGAGAGTGAGAGGGTTAAATACGGAGTGAGTGGGTTAAATAGAGAGAGAGAAGGGGTTAAATATGGTGTGAGAGGGTTAAATAGACAGAGAGAGAGAGGGGGTTAAATATGAAGTGAGAGGATTAAATAGAGAGAGAGTGGGGGTTAAATACAGAGTGAGAGGGTTAAATAGAAAGAGAGAGAGGGTTAAATATGAAGTGAGAGAGTTTAATACAGAGAGAGAGGGCTAAATACAGAGAGAGAGAGTTAAATACAGAAAGAGCGAGTTAAATACAGAGAGAGAGAGTTAATACGAAGTGAGAGGGTTAAATAGAGAGAGAGGGTGTTAAGTACGGAGTGAGAGGGTTAAATAGAGAGAGAGAGAGGATGTTAAATACGGAGTGAAAAGGTTAAATAGAGAGAGAGAGTGTGTTAAATACGGATTGAGAGGGTTAAATAGAGAGAGAGGGTGCTAAATACGGAGTGAGAGGGTTAAATAGAGAGAGAGAGGGTGTTAAATACGGATTGAGAGTGTTAAATAGAGAGAGAGGGTGCTAAATATGGAGTGAGAGGGTTAAATAGAGAGAGAGGGTTAAATACGAAGTGAGAGGGTTAAATAGAGACAGAGGGGGTTAAATATGGAGTGGGAGGGTTAAATAGAGAGAGGGTTAAATAAGGAGTGAGAGGATTAACTTGAGAGAGAGAGGGTTAAATATGGAGTGAGAGGGTTAAATAGAGAGAGAGAAGGGGTTAAATACAGAGTGAGATGGTTAAATCGACAGAGAGAGGGTTAAATATGAAGTGAGAGTATTAAATAGAGAGAGAGAAGGGTTAAATATGAAGTGAAAGGGTTAAATACAGAGAGAGAGGGCTAAATACAGAGTGTGAGGGTTAAATAGACAGAGAGAGAGTGTTAAATATGAAGTGAGAGGGTTAAATAGAGAGAGTGAGGGTTAAATATGAAGTGAGAGGGTTAAATAGAGAGAGAGAGGGTTAAATATGAAGTGAGAGGGTTAAATAGAGAGAGAGAGGGTTAAATATGGAGTGAGAGGGTTAAATAGAGAGAGAGGGGGTGTTAAATACGAAGTGAGAGCGTTAAATAGAGAGAGAGGGGTTTAAATATGGAGTGAGAGGGTGAAATAGAGAGAGAGAGGGTTAAATATGGAGTGAGAGGGTTAAATAGAGAGAGAGAGGGTTAAATAAGAAGTGAGTGGGTTAAATAGAGATACAGAGAGAGGGTTAAATATGAGGTGAGAGGGTTAAATAGAGAGAGAGAGAGAGAGAGGGTTAAATATGAAGTGAGAGGGTTAAATAGAGAGAGAGGGTTAAATACGGAGTGAGTGGGTTAAATAGAGAGAGAGAAGGGGTTAAATATGGTGTGAGAGGGTTAAATAGACAGAGAGAGAGAGGGGGTTAAATATGAAGTGAGAGGATTAAATAGAGAGAGAGTGGGGGTTAAATACAGAGTGAGAGGGTTAAATAGAAACAGAGAGAGGGTTAAATATGAAGTGAGAGGGTTAAATAGAGAGAGAGGGGATAAATATGGAGTAAGAGGGCTAACTACAGAGAGAGGGGGCTAAATACAGAGTTAGAGGTTTAAATAGAGAGAGCGAAGGGGTTAAAGATCAAGTGAGAGGGTTAAATAGAGAGAGAGAAGGGGTAAATAAAGAGTGAAAGGGTTAAATAGACAGAGAGAGTGGGTTAAATATGAAGTGAGAGGGTTAAATACAGAGAGAGAGGGATAAATACAGAGTGAGAGGGTTAAATAGAGAGAGACAGAGGGTTAAATATGAAGTGAGAGGGTTAAATAGAGAGAGAGAAGGGGTTAAATATGGTGTGAGAGGGTTAAATAGACAGAGAGAGAGGGGGTTAAATATGAAGTGAGAGGGTTAAATAGAGAGAGAGTGGGGGTTAAATACAGAGTGAGAGGGTTAAATCGACAGAGAGAGGTTTAAATATGAAGTGAGAGGGTTAAATAGAGAGGGAGAGAGGGTTAAATATGTAGTGAGAGGGTTAAATACAGAGAGAGAGGGCTAAATACAGAGTGTGAGCGTTAAATAGACAGAGAGAGAGGGTTAACTATGAAATGAGAGGGTTAAATAGAGAGAGAGAGGGTTAAATATGAAGTGAGAGGGTTAAGTAGAGAGAGAGGGTTAAATATGAAGTGACAGGGTTAAATAGAGAGAGAGAGGGGTTAAATATGGAGTGAGAGGGCTAACTACAGAGTGAGGGGGCTAAATATAGAGTGAGAGGGTTAAATATAGAGAGAGAAGGGGTTAAATATCAAGTGAGAGGGTTCAATAGAGAGAGAGGGTTAAATACGAAGTGAGAGGGTTAAATAGAGAGAGAGAGGGGTTTAAATATGGAGGGAGAGGGTTAAATAGAGAGAGAGAAGGGTTAAATATGGAGTGAGAGGGTTAAATAGAGAGAGGGAGGGTTAAGTACCGAGTGAGAGGGTTAAATAGAGATACAGAGTGAGGGTTAAATATGAAGTGAGAGGGTTAAATAAAGAGAGAGAGATAGGGTTAGATACGGATTGAGTGGTTTAAATATAGAGAGAGAGGGTTAAATATGAAGTGATAGGGTTAAATAGAGGGAGAGAGGGTTTAAATATGGAGTGAGAGGGTTAAATACATAGAGAGGGGGCAAAGTACAGAGTGAGAGGGTTTAATAGTTTGAGAGAGAGTGTTAAATATGAAGTGAGAGGGTAAAATAGAGAGAGCGAAGGGGTTACATACAGATTGAGAGGGTTAAATAGACAGAGAGAGAGTTAAATATGAAGTGAGAGGGTTAAATAGAGAGAGAGCATTAAATATGAAGTGAGAGTTTTAAGTACAGAGAGAGAGGGCTAAATACAGAATGAGAGGGTTAAATAGAGAGAGACAGAGGGTTAAATATGAGGTGAGTGGGTTAAATAGAGAGAGAGAGGGGTTTAAATACGGAGTGCGAGGGTTAAATAGAAAGAGAGAGAGGGTTAAATATGAAGTGAGAGGGTTAAATACACAGAGAGAGGGTTAAATATGAAGTGAGAGGGTTAAATACAGAGAGAGAGGGTTAAATACGGAGTGAGAGGGTTAAATACAGAGAGAGGGTTAAATACAGAGAGAGAGGGTTAAATACGGAGTGAGAGGGTTAAATACAGAAAGAGAAAGGGTTAAATTCAGAGAGAGAGAGGGTTAAATTCAGAGAGAAGGTTAAGTACAGAGAGAGGGTTTAATACAGAAAGAGAGAGGGTTAAATACAGAGAGAGAGAGAGGGTTAAATATATAGCGAGAGAGGGTTAAATAGGGAGAGAGAGGGTTAAATACAGAGAGAGAGGGTTAAATAGAGAGACAGAGGTTCAAATGCAGCGAGAGAGAGGGTTAAATACAGAGAGAGAGGGCTAAATACAGAAAGAGAGTTTTAAATACAGAGAGAGCGAGTTAAATACAGAGAGAGAGGGTTAAATACGAAGTGAGAGGGTTAAATAGAGAGAGATGGTGTTAAATACGGAGTGAGAGGGTTAAATAGAGAGAGAGAGAGGATGTTAAATACGGATTGAGAGGGTTAAATAGAGAGAGAGGGTGTTAAATACGGAGTGAGAGGGTTAAATAGAGAGAGAGAGGGTTAAATACGAAGTGAGAGGGTTAAATAGAGAGAGAGGGGGTTAACTATAGAGTGAGAGGGTTAAATAGAGAGAGGGTTAAATATAGAGTGAGAGGGTTAAATAGAGAGAGAGAGGGTTAAATATGGAGTGAGAGGGTTAAATAGAGAGAGAGGGGGTGTTAAATACGAAGTGAGAGCGTTAAATAGAGAGAGAGGGGTTTAAATATGGAGTGAGAAGGTGAAATAGAGAGAGAGAGGGTTAAATATGGAGTGAGAGGGTTAAATAGAGAGAGAGAGGGTTAAATAAGGAGTGAGTGGGTTAAATAGAGATACAGAGAGAGGGTTAAATATGAGGTGAGAGGGTTAAATAGAGAGAGAGAGAGAGAGAGGGTTAAATATGGAGTGAGAGGGTTAAATAGACAGAGAGAGGGTTAAATACGGAGTGAGTGGGTTAAATAGAGAGAGAGAAGGGGTTAAATATGGTGTGAGAGGGTTAAATAGACAGAGAGAGAGAGGGGGTTAAATATGAAGTGAGAGGATTAAATAGAGAGAGAGTGGGGGTTAAATACAGAGTGAGAGGGTTAAATAGAAAGAGAGAGAGGGTTAAATATGAAGTGAGAGAGTTTAATACAGAGAGAGAGGGCTAAATACAGAGAGAGAGAGTTAAATACAGAAAGAGCGAGTTAAATACAGAGAGAGAGAGTTAATACGGATTGAGAGGGTTAAATAGAGAGAGAGGGTGCTAAATACGGAGTGAGAGGGTTAAATAGAGAGAGAGAGGGTGTTAAATACGGATTGAGAGTGTTAAATAGAGAGAGAGGGTGCTAAATATGGAGTGAGAGGGTTAAATAGAGAGAGAGGGTTAAATACGAAGTGAGAGGGTTAAATAGAGACAGAGGGGGTTAAATATGGAGTGGGAGGGTTAAATAGAGAGAGGGTTAAATAAGGAGTGAGAGGATTAACTTGAGAGAGAGAGGGTTAAATATGGAGTGAGAGGGTTAAATAGAGAGAGAGAAGGGGTTAAATACAGAGTGAGATGGTTAAATCGACAGAGAGAGGGTTAAATATGAAGTGAGAGTATTAAATAGAGAGAGAGAAGGGTTAAATATGAAGTGAAAGGGTTAAATACAGAGAGAGAGGGCTAAATACAGAGTGTGAGGGTTAAATAGACAGAGAGAGAGTGTTAAATATGAAGTGAGAGGGTTAAATAGAGAGAGTGAGGGTTAAATATGAAGTGAGAGGGTTAAATAGAGAGAGAGAGGGTTAAATATGAAGTGAGAGGGTTAAATAGAGAGAGAGGGGATAAATATGGAGTAAGAGGGCTAACTACAGAGAGAGGGGGCTAAATACAGAGTTAGAGGTTTAAATAGAGAGAGCGAAGGGGTTAAAGATCAAGTGAGAGGGTTAAATAGAGAGAGAGAAGGGGTAAATAAAGAGTGAAAGGGTTAAATAGACAGAGAGAGTGGGTTAAATATGAAGTGAGAGGGTTAAATACAGAGAGAGAGGGATAAATACAGAGTGAGAGGGTTAAATAGAGAGAGACAGAGGGTTAAATATGAAGTGAGAGGGTTAAATAGAGAGAGAGAAGGGGTTAAATATGGTGTGAGAGGGTTAAATAGACAGAGAGAGAGGGGGTTAAAAATGAAGTGAGAGGGTTAAATAGAGAGAGAGTGGGGGTTAAATACAGAGTGAGAGGGTTAAATCGACAGAGAGAGGTTTAAATATGAAGTGAGAGGGTTAAATAGAGAGGGAGAGAGGGTTAAATATGTAGTGAGAGGGTTAAATACAGAGAGAGAGGGCTAAATACAGAGTGTGAGCGTTAAATAGACAGAGAGAGAGGGTTAACTATGAAATGAGAGGGTTAAATAGAGAGAGAGAGGGTTAAATATGAAGTGAGAGTGTTAAGTAGAGAGAGAGGGTTAAATATGAAGTGACAGGGTTAAATAGAGAGAGAGAGGGGTTAAATATGGAGTGAGAGGGCTAACTACAGAGTGAGGGGGCTAAATATAGAGTGAGAGGGTTAAATATAGAGAGAGAAGGGGTTAAATATCACGTGAGAGGGTTCAATAGAGAGAGAGGGTTAAATACGAAGTGAGAGGGTTAAATAGAGAGAGAGAGGGGTTTAAATATGGAGGGAGAGGGTTAAATAGAGAGAGAGAAGGGTTAAATATGGAGTGAGAGGGTTAAATAGAGAGAGGGAGGGTTAAGTACCGAGTGAGAGGGTTAAATAGAGATACAGAGTGAGGGTTAAATATGAAGTGAGAGGGTTAAATAAAGAGAGAGAGATAGGGTTAGATACGGATTGAGTGGTTTAAATATAGAGAGAGAGGGTTAAATATGAAGTGAGAGGGTTAAATAGAGAGAGAGCATTAAATATGAAGTGAGAGTTTTAAGTACAGAGAGAGAGGGCTAAATACAGAATGAGAGGGTTAAATAGAGAGAGACAGAGGGTTAAATATGAGGTGAGTGGGTTAAATAGAGAGAGAGAGGGGTTTAAATACGGAGTGCGAGGGTTAAATAGAAAGAGAGAGAGGGTTAAATATGAAGTGAGAGGGTTAAATACACAGAGAGAGGGTTAAATATGAAGTGAGAGGGTTAAATACAGAGAGAGAGGGTTAAATACGGAGTGAGAGGGTTAAATACAGAGAGAGGGTTAAATACAGAGAGAGAGGGTTAAATACGGAGTGAGAGGGTTAAATACAGAAAGAGAAAGGGTTAAATTCAGAGAGAGAGAGGGTTAAATTCAGAGAGAAGGTTAAGTACAGAGAGAGGGTTTAATACAGAAAGAGAGAGGGTTAAATACAGAGAGAGAGAGAGGGTTAAATATATAGCGAGAGAGGGTTAAATAGGGAGAGAGAGGGTTAGATACAGAGAGAGAGGGTTAAATAGAGAGACAGAGGTTCAAATGCAGCGAGAGAGAGGGTTAAATACAGAGAGAGAGGGCTAAATACAGAAAGAGAGTTTTAAATACAGAGAGAGCGAGTTAAATACAGAGAGAGAGGGTTAAATACGAAGTGAGAGGGTTAAATAGAGAGAGATGGTGTTAAATACGGAGTGAGAGGGTTAAATAGAGAGAGAGAGAGGATGTTAAATACGGATTGAGAGGGTTAAATAGAGAGAGAGGGTGTTAAATACGGAGTGAGAGGGTTAAATAGAGAGAGAGAGGGTTAAATACGAAGTGAGAGGGTTAAATAGAGAGAGAGGGGGTTAACTATAGAGTGAGAGGGTTAAATAGAGAGAGGGTTAAATATAGAGTGAGAGGGTTAAATAGAGAGAGAGAGGGTTAAATATGGAGTGAGAGGGTTAAATAGAGAGAGAGGGGGTGTTAAATACGAAGTGAGAGCGTTAAATAGAGAGAGAGGGGTTTAAATATGGAGTGAGAGGGTGAAATAGAGAGAGAGAGGGTTAAATATGGAGTGAGAGGGTTAAATAGAGAGAGAGAGGGTTAAATAAGGAGTGAGTGGGTTAAATAGAGATACAGAGAGAGGGTTAAATATGAGGTGAGAGGGTTAAATAGAGAGAGAGAGAGAGAGAGGGTTAAATATGGAGTGAGAGGGTTAAATAGAGAGAGAGAGGGTTAAATACGGAGTGAGTGGGTTAAATAGAGAGAGAGAAGGGGTTCAATATGGTGTGAGAGGGTTAAATAGACAGAGAGAGAGAGGGGGTTAAATATGAAGTGAGAGGATTAAATAGAGAGAGAGTGGGGGTTAAATACAGAGTGAGAGGGTTAAATAGAAAGAGAGAGAGGGTTAAATATGAAGTGAGAGAGTTTAATACAGAGAGAGAGGGCTAAATACAGAGAGAGAGAGTTAAATACAGAAAGAGCGAGTTAAATACAGAGAGAGAGAGTTAATACGAAGTGAGAGGGTAAAATAGAGAGAGAGGGTGTTAAGTACGGAGTGAGAGGGTTAAATAGAGAGAGAGAGAGGATGTTAAATACGGAGTGAAAAGGTTAAATAGAGAGAGAGAGTGTGTTAAATACGGATTGAGAGGGTTAAATAGAGAGAGAGGGTGCTAAATACGGAGTGAGAGGGTTAAATAGAGAGAGAGAGGGTGTTAAATACGGATTGAGAGTGTTAAATAGAGAGAGAGGGTGCTAAATATGGAGTGAGAGGGTTAAATAGAGAGAGAGGGTTAAATACGAAGTGAGAGGGTTAAATAGAGACAGAGGGGGTTAAATATGGAGTGGGAGGGTTAAATAGAGAGAGGGTTAAATAAGGAGTGAGAGGATTAACTTGAGAGAGAGAGGGTTAAATATGGAGTGAGAGGGTTAAATAGAGAGAGAGAAGGGGTTAAATACAGAGTGAGATGGTTAAATCGACAGAGAGAGGGTTAAATATGAAGTGAGAGTATTAAATAGAGAGAGAGAAGGGTTAAATATGAAGTGAAAGGGTTAAATACAGAGAGAGAGGGCTAAATACAGAGTGTGAGGGTTAAATAGACAGAGAGAGAGTGTTAAATATGAAGTGAGAGGGTTAAATAGAGAGAGTGAGGGTTAAATATGAAGTGAGAGGGTTAAATAGAGAGAGAGAGGGTTAAATATGAAGTGAGAGGGTTAAATAGAGAGAGAGGGGATAAATATGGAGTAAGAGGGCTAACTACAGAGAGAGGGGGCTAAATACAGAGTTAGAGGTTTAAATAGAGAGAGCGAAGGGGTTAAAGATCAAGTGAGAGGGTTAAATAGAGAGAGAGAAGGGGTAAATAAAGAGTGAAAGGGTTAAATACAGAGAGAGAGGGATAAATACAGAGTGAGAGGGTTAAATAGAGAGAGACAGAGGGTTAAATATGAAGTGAGAGGGTTAAATAGAGAGAGAGAAGGGGTTAAATATGGTGTGAGAGGGTTAAATAGACAGAGAGAGAGGGGGTTAAATATGAAGTGAGAGGGTTAAATAGAGAGAGAGTGGGGGTTAAATACAGAGTGAGAGGGTTAAATCGACAGAGAGAGGTTTAAATATGAAGTGAGAGGGTTAAATAGAGAGGGAGAGAGGGTTAAATATGTAGTGAGAGGGTTAAATACAGAGAGAGAGGGCTAAATACAGAGTGTGAGCGTTAAATAGACAGAGAGAGAGGGTTAACTATGAAATGAGAGGGTTAAATAGAGAGAGATAGGGTTAAATATGAAGTGAGAGTGTTAAGTAGAGAGAGAGGGTTAAATATGAAGTGACAGGGTTAAATAGAGATAGAGAGGGGTTAAATATGGAGTGAGAGGGCTAACTACAGAGTGAGGGGGCTAAATATAGAGTGAGAGGGTTAAATATAGAGAGAGAAGGGGTTAAATATCAAGTGAGAGGGTTCAATAGAGAGAGAGGGTTAAATACGAAGTGAGAGGGTTAAATAGAGAGAGAGAGGGGTTTAAATATGGAGGGAGAGGGTTAAATAGAGAGAGAGAAGGGTTAAATATGGAGTGAGAGGGTTAAATAGAGAGAGGGAGGGTTAAGTACCGAGTGAGAGGGTTAAATAGAGATACAGAGTGAGGGTTAAATATGAAGTGAGAGGGTTAAATAAAGAGAGAGAGATAGGGTTAGATACGGATTGAGTGGTTTAAATATAGAGAGAGAGGGTTAAATATGAAGTGATAGGGTTAAATAGAGGGAGAGAGGGTTTAAATATGGATTGAGAGGGTTAAATACATAGAGAGGGGGCAAAGTACAGAGTGAGAGGGTTTAATAGTTTGAGAGAGAGTGTTAAATATGAAGTGAGAGGGTAAAATAGAGAGAGCGAAGGGGTTACATACAGATTGAGAGGGTTAAATAGACAGAGAGAGAGTTAAATATGAAGTGAGAGGGTTAAATAGAGAGAGAGCATTAAATATGAAGTGAGAGTTTTAAGTACAGAGAGAGAGGGCTAAATACAGAATGAGAGGGTTAAATAGAGAGAGACAGAGGGTTAAATATGAGGTGAGTGGGTTAAATAGAGAGAGAGAGGGGTTTAAATACGGAGTGCGAGGGTTAAATAGAAAGAGAGAGAGGGTTAAATATGAAGTGAGAGGGTTAAATACACAGAGAGAGGGTTAAATATGAAGTGAGAGGGTTAAATACAGAGAGAGAGGGTTAAATACGGAGTGAGAGGGTTAAATACAGAGAGAGGGTTAAATACAGAGAGAGAGGGTTAAATACGGAGTGAGAGGGTTAAATACAGAAAGAGAAAGGGTTAAATTCAGAGAGAGAGAGGGTTAAATTCAGAGAGAAGGTTAAGTACAGAGAGAGGGTTTAATACAGAAAGAGAGAGGGTTAAATACAGAGAGAGAGAGAGGGTTAAATATATAGCGAGAGAGGGTTAAATAGGGAGAGAGAGGGTTAAATACAGAGAGAGAGGGTTAAATAGAGAGACAGAGGTTCAAATGCAGCGAGAGAGAGGGTTAAATACAGAGAGAGAGGGCTAAATACAGAAAGAGAGTTTTAAATACAGAGAGAGCGAGTTAAATACAGAGAGAGAGGGTTAAATACGAAGTGAGAGGGTTAAATAGAGAGAGATGGTGTTAAATACGGAGTGAGAGGGTTAAATAGAGAGAGAGAGATGATGTTAAATACGGATTGAGAGGGTTAAATAGAGAGAGAGGGTGTTAAATACGGAGTGAGAGGGTTAAATAGAGAGAGAGAGGGTTAAATACGAAGTGAGAGGGTTAAATAGAGAGAGAGGGGGTTAACTATAGAGTGAGAGGGTTAAATAGAGAGAGGGTTAAATATAGAGTGAGAGGGTTAAATAGAGAGAGAGAGGGGTAAATATGGAGTGAGAGGGTTAAATAGAGAGAGAGGGGGTGTTAAATACGAAGTGAGAGCGTTAAATAGAGAGAGAGGGGTTTAAATATGGAGTGAGAGGGTGAAATAGAGAGAGAGAGGGTTAAATATGGAGTGAGAGGGTTAAATAGAGAGAGAGAGGGTTAAATAAGGAGTGAGTGGGTTAAATAGAGATACAGAGAGAGGGTTAAATATGAGGTGAGAGGGTTAAATAGAGAGAGAGAGGAGAGAGAGGGTTAAATATGGAGTGAGAGGGTTAAATAGAGAGAGAGAGGGTTAAATACGGAGTGAGTGGGTTAAATAGAGAGAGAGAAGGGGTTAAATATGGTGTGAGAGGGTTAAATAGACAGAGAGAGAGAGGGGGTTAAATATGAAGTGAGAGGATTAAATAGAGAGAGAGTGGGGGTTAAATACAGAGTGAGAGGGTTAAATAGAAAGAGAGAGAGGGTTAAATATGAAGTGAGAGAGTTTAATACAGAGAGAGAGGGCTAAATACAGAGAGAGAGAGTTAAATACAGAAAGAGCGAGTTAAATACAGAGAGAGAGAGTTAATACGGATTGAGAGGGTTAAATAGAGAGAGAGGGTGCTAAATACGGAGTGAGAGGGTTAAATAGAGAGAGAGAGGGTGTTAAATACGGATTGAGAGTGTTAAATAGAGAGAGAGGGTGCTAAATATGGAGTGAGAGGGTTAAATAGAGAGAGAGAGTTAAATACGAAGTGAGAGGGTTAAATAGAGACAGAGGGGGTTAAATATGGAGTGGGAGGGTTAAATAGAGAGAGGGTTAAATAAGGAGTGAGAGGATTAACTTGAGAGAGAGAGGGTTAAATATGGAGTGAGAGGGTTAAATAGAGAGAGAGAAGGGGTTAAATACAGAGTGAGATGGTTAAATCGACAGAGTGAGGGCTAAATATGAAGTGAGAGTATTAAATAGAGAGAGAGAAGGGTTAAATATGAAGTGAAAGGGTTAAATACAGAGAGAGAGGGCTAAATACAGAGTGTGAGGGTTAAATAGACAGAGAGAGAGTGTTAAATATGAAGTGAGAGGGTTAAATAGAGAGAGTGAGGGTTAAATATGAAGTGAGAGGGTTAAATAGAGAGAGAGAGGGTTAAATATGAAGTGAGAGGGTTAAATAGAGAGAGAGGGGATAAATATGGAGTAAGAGGGCTAACTACAGAGAGAGGGGGCTAAATACAGAGTTAGAGGTTTAAATAGAGAGAGCGAAGGGGTTAAAGATCAAGTGAGAGGGTTAAATAGAGAGAGAGAAGGGGTAAATAAAGAGTGAAAGGGTTAAATAGACAGAGAGAGTGGGTTAAATATGAAGTGAGAGGGTTAAATACAGAGAGAGAGGGATAAATACAGAGTGAGAGGGTTAAATAGAGAGAGACAGAGGGTTAAATATGAAGTGAGAGGGTTAAATAGAGAGAGAGAAGGGGTTAAATATGGTGTGAGAGGGTTAAATAGACAGAGAGAGAGGGGGTTAAATATGAAGTGAGAGGGTTAAATAGAGAGAGAGTGGGGGTTAAATACAGAGTGAGAGGGTTAAATCGACAGAGAGAGGTTTAAATATGAAGTGAGAGGGTTAAATAGAGAGGGAGAGAGGGTTAAATATGTAGTGAGAGGGTTAAATACAGAGAGAGAGGGCTAAATACAGAGTGTGAGCGTTAAATAGACAGAGAGAGAGGGTTAACTATGAAATGAGAGGGTTAAATAGAGAGAGAGAGGGTTAAATATGAAGTGAGAGGGTTAAGTAGAGAGAGAGGGTTAAATATGAAGTGACAGGGTTAAATAGAGAGAGAGAGGGGTTAAATATGGAGTGAGAGGGCTAACTACAGAGTGAGGGGGCTAAATATAGAGTGAGAGGGTTAAATATAGAGAGAGAAGGGGTTAAATATCACGTGAGAGGGTTCAATAGAGAGAGAGGGTTAAATACGAAGTGAGAGGGTTAAATAGAGAGAGAGAGGGGTTTAAATATGGAGGGAGAGGGTTAAATAGAGAGAGAGAAGGGTTAAATATGGAGTGAGAGGGTTAAATAGAGAGAGGGAGGGTTAAGTACCGAGTGAGAGGGTTAAATAGAGATACAGAGTGAGGGTTAAATATGAAGTGAGAGGGTTAAATAAAGAGAGAGAGATAGGGTTAGATACGGATTGAGTGGTTTAAATATAGAGAGAGAGGGTTAAATATGAAGTGATAGGGTTAAATAGAGGGAGAGAGGGTTTAAATATGGAGTGAGAGGGTTAAATACATAGAGAGGGGGCAAAATACAGAGTGAGAGGGTTAAATAGTTTGAGAGAGAGTGTTAAATATGAAGTGAGAGGGTAAAATAGAGAGAGCGAAGGGGTTACATACAGATTGAGAGGGTTAAATAGACAGAGAGAGAGTTAAATATGAAGTGAGAGGGTTAAATAGAGAGAGAGCATTAAATATGAAGTGAGAGTTTTAAGTACAGAGAGAGAGGGCTAAATACAGAATGAGAGGGTTAAATAGAGAGAGACAGAGGGTTAAATATGAGGTGAGTGGGTTAAATAGAGAGAGAGAGGGGTTTAAATACGGAGTGCGAGGGTTAAATAGAAAGAGAGAGAGGGTTAAATATGAAGTGAGAGGGTTAAATACACAGAGAGAGGGTTAAATATGAAGTGAGAGGGTTAAATACAGAGAGAGAGGGTTAAATACGGAGTGAGAGGGTTAAATACAGAGAGAGGGTTAAATACAGAGAGAGAGGGTTAAATACGGAGTGAGAGGGTTAAATACAGAAAGAGAAAGGGTTAAATTCAGAGAGAGAGAGGGTTAAATTCAGAGAGAAGGTTAAGTACAGAGAGAGGGTTTAATACAGAAAGAGAGAGGGTTAAATACAGAGAGAGAGAGAGGGTTAAATATATAGCGAGAGAGGGTTAAATAGGGAGAGAGAGGGTTAAATACAGAGAGAGAGGGTTAAATAGAGAGACAGAGGTTCAAATGCAGCGAGAGAGAGGGTTAAATACAGAGAGAGAGGGCTAAATACAGAAAGAGAGTTTTAAATACAGAGAGAGCGAGTTAAATACAGAGAGAGAGGGTTAAATACGAAGTGAGAGGGTTAAATAGAGAGAGATGGTGTTAAATACGGAGTGAGAGGGTTAAATAGAGAGAGAGAGAGGATGTTAAATACGGATTGAGAGGGTTAAATAGAGAGAGAGGGTGTTAAATACGGAGTGAGAGGGTTAAATAGAGAGAGAGAGGGTTAAATACGAAGTGAGAGGGTTAAATAGAGAGAGAGGGGGTTAACTATAGAGTGAGAGGGTTAAATAGAGAGAGGGTTAAACATAGAGTGAGAGGGTTAAATAGAGAGAGAGAGGGTTAAATATGGAGTGAGAGGGTTAAATAGAGAGAGAGGGGGTGTTAAATACGAAGTGAGAGCGTTAAATAGAGAGAGAGGGGTTTAAATATGGAGTGAGAGGGTGAAATAGAGAGAGAGAGGGTTAAATATGGAGTGAGAGGGTTAAATAGAGAGAGAGAGGGTTAAATAAGGAGTGAGTGGGTTAAATAGAGATACAGAGAGAGGGTTAAATATGAGGTGAGAGGGTTAAATAGAGAGAGAGAGAGAGAGAGGGTTAAATATGGAGTGAGAGGGTTAAATAGAGAGAGAGAGGGTTAAATACGGAGTGAGTGGGTTAAATAGAGAGAGAGAAGGGGTTCAATATGGTGTGAGAGGGTTAAATAGACAGAGAGAGAGAGGGGGTTAAATATGAAGTGAGAGGATTAAATAGAGAGAGAGTGGGGGTTAAATACAGAGTGAGAGGGTTAAATAGAAAGAGAGAGAGGGTTAAATATGAAGTGAGAGAGTTTAATACAGAGAGAGAGGGCTAAATACAGAGAGAGAGAGTTAAATACAGAAAGAGCGAGTTAAATACAGAGAGAGAGAGTTAATACGAAGTGAGAGGGTTAAATAGAGAGAGAGGGTGTTAAGTACGGAGTGAGAGGGTTAAATAGAGAGAGAGAGAGGATGTTAAATACGGAGTGAAAAGGTTAAATAGAGAGAGAGAGTGTGTTAAATACGGATTGAGAGGGTTAAATAGAGAGAGAGGGTGCTAAATACGGAGTGAGAGGGTTAAATAGAGAGAGAGAGGGTGTTAAATACGGATTGAGAGTGTTAAATAGAGAGAGAGGGTGCTAAATATGGAGTGAGAGGGTTAAATAGAGAGAGAGGGTTAAATACGAAGTGAGAGGGTTAAATAGAGACAGAGGGGGTTAAATATGGAGTGGGAGGGTTAAATAGAGAGAGGGTTAAATAAGGAGTGAGAGGATTAACTTGAGAGAGAGAGGGTTAAATATGGAGTGAGAGGGTTAAATAGAGAGAGAGAAGGGGTTAAATACAGAGTGAGATGGTTAAATCGACAGAGAGAGGGTTAAATATGAAGTGAGAGTATTAAATAGAGAGAGAGAAGGGTTAAATATGAAGTGAAAGGGTTAAATACAGAGAGAGAGGGCTAAATACAGAGTGTGAGGGTTAAATAGACAGAGAGAGAGTGTTAAATATGAAGTGAGAGGGTTAAATAGAGAGAGTGAGGGTTAAATATGAAGTGAGAGGGTTAAATAGAGAGAGAGAGGGTTAAATATGAAGTGAGAGGGTTAAATAGAGAGAGAGGGGATAAATATGGAGTAAGAGGGCTAACTACAGAGAGAGGGGGCTAAATACAGAGTTAGAGGTTTAAATAGAGAGAGCGAAGGGGTTAAAGATCAAGTGAGAGGGTTAAATAGAGAGAGAGAAGGGGTAAATAAAGAGTGAAAGGGTTAAATACAGAGAGAGAGAGGGATAAATACAGAGTGAGAGGGTTAAATAGAGAGAGAGAAGGGGTTAAATATGGTGTGAGAGGGTTAAATAGACAGAGAGAGAGGGGGTTAAATATGAAGTGAGAGGGTTAAATAGAGAGAGAGTGGGGGTTAAATACAGAGTGAGAGGGTTAAATCGACAGAGAGAGGTTTAAATATGAAGTGAGAGGGTTAAATAGAGAGGGAGAGAGGGTTAAATATGTAGTGAGAGGGTTAAATACAGAGAGAGAGGGCTAAATACAGAGTGTGAGCGTTAAATAGACAGAGCGAGAGGGTTAACTATGAAATGAGAGGGTTAAATAGAGAGAGAGAGGGTTAAATATGAAGTGAGAGGGTTAAGTAGAGAGAGAGGGTTAAATATGAAGTGACAGGGTTAAATAGAGATAGAGAGGGGTTAAATATGGAGTGAGAGGGCTAACTACAGAGTGAGGGGGCTAAATATAGAGTGAGAGGGTTAAATATAGAGAGAGAAGGGGTTAAATATCAAGTGAGAGGGTTCAATAGAGAGAGAGGGTTAAATACGAAGTGAGAGAGTTAAATAGAGAGAGAGAGGGGTTTAAATATGGAGGGAGAGGGTTAAATAGAGAGAGAGAAGGGTTAAATATGGAGTGAGAGGGTTAAATAGAGAGAGGGAGGGTTAAGTACCGAGTGAGAGGGTTAAATAGAGATACAGAGTGAGGGTTAAATATGAAGTGAGAGGGTTAAATAAAGAGAGAGAGATAGGGTTAGATACGGATTGAGTGGTTTAAATATAGAGAGAGAGGGTTAAATATGAAGTGATAGGGTTAAATAGAGGGAGAGAGGGTTTAAATTTGGATTGAGAGGGTTAAATACATAGAGAGGGGGCAAAGTACAGAGTGAGAGGGTTTAATAGTTTGAGAGAGAGTGTTAAATATGAAGTGAGAGGGTAAAATAGAGAGAGCGAAGGGGTTACATACAGATTGAGAGGGTTAAATAGACAGAGAGAGAGTTAAATATGAAGTGAGAGGGTTAAATAGAGAGAGAGCATTAAATATGAAGTGAGAGTTTTAAGTACAGAGAGAGAGGGCTAAATACAGAATGAGAGGGTTAAATAGAGAGAGAGGGGGTGTTAAATACGAAGTGAGAGCGTTAAATAGAGAGAGAGGGGTTTAAATATGGAGTGAGAGGGTGAAATAGAGAGAGAGAGGGTTAAATATGGAGTGAGAGGGTTAAATAGAGAGAGAGAGGGTTAAATAAGGAGTGAGTGGGTTAAATAGAGATACAGAGAGAGGGTTAAATATGAGGTGAGAGGGTTAAATAGAGAGAGAGAGAGAGAGAGGGTTAAATATGGAGTGAGAGGGTTAAATAGAGAGTGAGAGGGTTAAATACGGAGTGAGTGGGTTAAATAGAGAGAGAGAAGGGGTTAAATATGGTGTGAGAGGGTTAAATAGACAGAGAGAGAGAGGGGGTTAAATATGAAGTGAGAGGATTAAATAGAGAGAGAGTAGGGGTTAAATACAGAGTGAGAGGGTTAAATAGAAAGAGAGAGAGGGTTAAATATGAAGTGAGAGAGTTTAATACAGAGAGAGAGGGCTAAATACAGAGAGAGAGAGTTAAATACAGAAAGAGCGAGTTAAATACAGAGAGAGAGAGTTAATACGAAGTGAGAGGGTTAAATAGAGAGAGAGGGTGTTAAGTACGGAGTGAGAGGGTTAAATAGAGAGAGAGAGAGGATGTTAAATACGGAGTGAAAAGGTTAAATAGAGAGAGAGAGTGTGTTAAATACGGATTGAGAGGGTTAAATAGAGAGAGAGGGTGCTAAATACGGAGTGAGAGGGTTAAATAGAGAGAGAGATGGTGTTAAATACGGATTGAGAGTGTTAAATAGAGAGAGAGGGTGCTAAATATGGAGTGAGAGGGTTAAATAGAGAGAGAGGGTTAAATACGAAGTGAGAGGGTTAAATAGAGACAGAGGGGGTTAAATATGGAGTGGGAGGGTTAAATAGAGAGAGGGTTAAATAAGGAGTGAGAGGATTAACTTGAGAGAGAGAGGGTTAAATATGGAGTGAGAGGGTTAAATAGAGAGAGAGAAGGGGTTAAATACAGAGTGAGATGGTTAAATCGACAGAGAGAGGGTTAAATATGAAGTGAGAGTATTAAATAGAGAGAGAGAAGGGTTAAATATGAAGTGAAAGGGTTAAATACAGAGAGAGAGGGCTAAATACAGAGTGTGAGGGTTAAATAGACAGAGAGAGAGTGTTAAATATGAAGTGAGAGGGTTAAATAGAGAGAGTGAGGGTTAAATATGAAGTGAGAGGGTTAAATAGAGAGAGAGAGGGTTAAATATGAAGTGAGAGGGTTAAATAGAGAGAGAGGGGATAAATATGGAGTAAGAGGGCTAACTACAGAGAGAGGGGGCTAAATACAGAGTTAGAGGTTTAAATAGAGAGAGCGAAGGGGTTAAGATCAAGTGAGAGGGTTAAATAGAGAGAGAGAAGGGGTAAATAAAGAGTGAAAGGGTTAAATACAGAGAGAGAGGGATAAATACAGAGTGAGAGGGTTAAATAGAGAGAGACAGAGGGTTAAATATGAAGTGAGAGGGTTAAATAGAGAGAGAGAAGGGGTTAAATATGGTGTGAGAGGGTTAAATAGACAGAGAGAGAGGGGGTTAAATATGAAGTGAGAGGGTTAAATAGAGAGAGAGTGGGGGTTAAATACAGAGTGAGAGGGTTAAATCGACAGAGAGAGGTTTAAATATGAAGTGAGAGGGTTAAATAGAGAGGGAGAGAGGGTTAAATATGTAGTGAGAGGGTTAAATACAGAGAGAGAGGGCTAAATACAGAGTGTGAGCGTTAAATAGACAGAGAGAGAGGGTTAACTATGAAATGAGAGGGTTAAATAGAGAGAGAGAGGGTTAAATATGAAGTGAGAGTGTTAAGTAGAGAGAGAGGGTTAAATATGAAGTGACAGGGTTAAATAGAGATAGAGAGGGGTTAAATATGGAGTGAGAGGGCTAACTACAGAGTGAGGGGGCTAAATATAGAGTGAGAGGGTTAAATATAGAGAGAGAAGGGGTTAAATATCAAGTGAGAGGGTTCAATAGAGAGAGAGGGTTAAATACGAAGTGAGAGGGTTAAATAGAGAGAGAGAGGGGTTTAAATATGGAGGGAGAGGGTTAAATAGAGAGAGAGAAGGGTTAAATATGGAGTGAGAGGGTTAAATAGAGAGAGGGAGGGTTAAGTACCGAGTGAGAGGGTTAAATAGAGATACAGAGTGAGGGTTAAATATGAAGTGAGAGGGTTAAATAAAGAGAGAGAGATAGGGTTAGATACGGATTGAGTGGTTTAAATATAGAGAGAGAGGGTTTAAATATGAAGTGATAGGGTTAAATAGAGGGAGAGAGGGTTTAAATATGGATTGAGAGGGTTAAATACATAGAGAGGGGGCAAAGTACAGAGTGAGAGGGTTTAATAGTTTGAGAGAGAGTGTTAAATATGAAGTGAGAGGGTAAAATAGAGAGAGCGAAGGGGTTACATACAGATTGAGAGGGTTAAATAGACAGAGAGAGAGTTAAATATGAAGTGAGAGTGTTAAATAGAGAGAGAGCATTAAATATGAAGTGAGAGTTTTAAGTACAGAGAGAGAGGGCTAAATACAGAATGAGAGGGTTAAATAGAGAGAGACAGAGGGTTAAATATGAGGTGAGTGGGTTAAATAGAGAGAGAGAGGGGTTTAAATACGGAGTGCGAGGGTTAAATAGAAAGAGAGAGAGGGTTAAATATGAAGTGAGAGGGTTAAATACACAGAGAGAGGGTTAAATATGAAGTGAGAGGGTTAAATACAGAGAGAGAGGGTTAAATACGGAGTGAGAGGGTTAAATACAGAGAGAGGGTTAAATACAGAGAGAGAGGGTTAAATACGGAGTGAGAGGGTTAAATACAGAAAGAGAAAGGGTTAAATTCAGAGAGAGAGAGGGTTAAATTCAGAGAGAAGGTTAAGTACAGAGAGAGGGTTTAATACAGAAAGAGAGAGGGTTAAATACAGAGAGAGAGAGAGGGTTAAATATATAGCGAGAGAGGGTTAAATAGGGAGAGAGAGGGTTAAATACAGAGAGAGAGGGTTAAATAGAGAGACAGAGGTTCAAATGCAGCGAGAGAGAGGGTTAAATACAGAGAGAGAGGGCTA